>JAJIBD010025350.1:0-76652 GCA_021461705.1 Cryptotis parvus | reverse complement strand
TATCATAATGTGTACATATATATTTATGCCATGCAAATAAATGCAGTCATTCTGTATCTGTCTCTCCTGGCTAATTTCGCTCCAACATAATCTTCTTCATGTCCATCCATTTATAGGCAAATTTTATAACTTCATTTTTTCCTAACAGCTGCATAGTATTCCATTGTGTAGATGTACCAAAGCTTCTTTATCCAGTCATCGATTTTCGGGCACTCTGGTTGCTTCCAGATTCTGGCTATTGTGAATAATGCTGCTATGAACATAAAAGTAGGGATGGTGTTTCCGCTGCGTATGTTTTGGTTTCCCAGAGTAGATTCCCAGGAGTGGTATGGCTGGGGTCAAATGGGAGTTCAATTTCTAGTCTTTGGAGGAAAGTCCACAGTGTTTTCCAGAAAAGGATGTACCAGCCCGGCATTCCCACCAACAATGGATGAGTGTGCCCTTTTCCCCACATCCACGCCAGCACTTGTTGTTCTTGTTCTTTTGAATATGTGCCAGTCTCTGTGGTGTAAAGTGGTATCTCATTGTTGTTTTGATTTGCATCTCTCTGATGATTAGTGATGATGAGCATTTTTTCATGTTTTTTGGCCATTCGAATTTCTTCCTTGCTGAAGTTTCTGTTCATTTCTTCTCCCCATTTTTTGATGGGGTTGTTTGTTTTCTTCTTGCAAAGTTCTACCAGTGCCTGATATATCCTGGATATTAACCCCTTATCAGATGGGTATTGGGTGAATATTCTTTCCCATTCTGTGGACTGCTTTTTGTATCTTAGTCACTGTTTCTTTTGAGGTGCAGAAGCTTTTTAGTTTCATGTAGTCCCATGTGTTTATCTTTTCTTCTAGTTGCTTTGTTAGTGATGTTTCACCTTTGAAGATGCCTTTAGCTTCAATGCCGTGGAGGGGTTTTCCTATATTTTCTTCAATGTACTTTATGGATTCAAGTCTGATATTGAGATCTTTAATCCATTTTGATCTGATTTTTGTGCATGGTGTTAGACACAGGTCCAAATTCATTTTTTACATGTTGCTGCCCAGTTTTCCCAACACCACTTGTTGAAGAGGCTTTCCCTTACTCCATTTTAGGACTCATTGCACCTTTATCAAAGATTAAATGATCATGTGTTTGAGGTTGGGTTTCAGGATACTCAATTCTATTCCATAGGTCCACAGGTCTGTTTTTATTCCAATACCATGCTGTTTTAATTACTACTGCCTTGTAGTACAGTTTGAAGTTGGGAAAGGTGATGCCTCCCCATCTTCTTTTTTCCCGAGGGATTGCTTTAGCTATCCTTGGGGGTTTTTTGTTCCATACAAATTTCAGGAGCCTTTGGTCAATTTCTTTGAAGAATGTCATTGGTATCCTCATAGGGACCGCATTGAATCTGTACAGAGCTCTAGGGAGTATTACCATTTTGACAATGTTGATTCTCCCCATCCATGAACAGGGAATGTGTTTCCATTTCCTTGTGTCCTCTTTTATCTCTTGGAGCAGTGTCTTGTAGTTCTCTTTGTACAGGTCCTTTACATACTTGGGTAAGTTGATTCCTAGGTATTTGATTTTCTGTGGCACAATTGTGAATGGAATCGTTTCCTTAATATCCCTTTCTTCTCTTTCGTTATTTGTATATAGGAAAGCCACTGACTTTTGGGTGTTGATTTTGTATCCTGCCACTCTACTATATGCGTCTATTGTTTCTAGGAGTTTTTTGGTAGAGAGTTTAGGGTTCTCTAGGTATAATATCATTTCATCTGCAAATAATGATAGCTTGACTTCTTCCTTGCCTATCTGGATGCCCTTGATGTCCTTTTTCTTCTCTGATTGCTATGGCAAGTACTTCCAGTAATATATTGAATAAAAGAGGTGAGAGTGGGCAACCTTGTCTTGTCCCTGATCTCAGGGGGAAGGCTTTCAACTTTTCCCCATTTAGAATGATGCTTGCTGTGGGCTTTTGGTAGATGGCTGTAACTATCTTGAGGAAAGTCCCTTCAATTCCCATTTTCTGGAGCGTTTTAATCATGAACAGGTGCTGGATCTTGTCAAATGCTTTTTCTGCGTCTATTGAAAGGATCATATGGTTTTTATTTTTTCTTTTATTGATATGATGTATTATGTTGATTGACTTGCGAATGTTGAACCATCCTTGCATTCCCGGGATGAATCCTACTTGGTCATGATGTATAATCTTCTTGATGAGTCTTTGGATTCTGTTCGCTGGTATTTTGTTGAAGATCTTAGCATCCATGTTCATCAGGGATATTGGTCTGTAGTTTTCTTTCTTTGTGTTGTCTCTCCCTGCTTTGGGTATCAGGGTGATATGTGCCTCGTAGAAGCTGTTTGGGAGTGTTTCTGTTTCTTCTATTTCCTGGAAGAGCTTGAAAAGGACTGGCAGTAGGTCCTCCTTAAAGGTTTGGTAGAGTTCACTTGGGAATCTGTCTGGACCTGGGCTTTTGTGTTTGGGCAGACTTTTAATTACTGTTTCTATTTCCTCGATGGTGATAGGTTTATTCAGGTATTGGAGGTCTTCTTGTTTCAGCCGTGGGAGGTTATAGGACTTCAGGAATTGATCCATTTCTTCTAGATTCTCATGTTTCACGGCATACAGGCTCTCAAAGTAATCTCTGATGATCTTTTGGATTTCTGTGGTTTCTGTTGTGATGTCACCCTTTTTATTTCTGATTCTGTTTATTTGGGTTTTCTCTTTCCCTGTACTTACAAGTCTTGCCAATGGTTTGTCAATCTTGTTTATTTTTTTCAAAAAACCAGCTCTTGGTTTCATTAATCTTTTGGATTGTTTTTTTTTTTTGGTTTCCAACTCATTGATTTCCTCTCTAAGTTTTATTATTTCCTTTTTTTCTGCCTGGGTTGGGCTCCTTTTGTTGGTCTTTTTTCTAATGTCTTCAGCTGTGTAGTCAGGTTATTTATGTGGGCCCTTTCTTGTTTCCTGATGAATGCTTGCAGAGCTATAAACTTCCCTCTTAACACGGCTTTTGCCGTGTCCCACAAGTTCTTATAATTGGTATCTTCATTTTCATTTGTTTCCAGAAATCTTTGGATTTCCTGTTTGATTTCTTCTATGACCCATTTGTTGTTCAGCAGTGAGCTGTTCAGTTTCCAGGTGTTTGGTTTGACTCCCTGTTTCTGTGTACGGTTAACTTCCATTTTCAGTGCATCATGGTCTGAAAAGATAGCTGACACAATTTCTATCTTTTTATTTTATTGAGGTATGCTTTGTGGCTCAGCATGTGGTCTATCTTGGAGAATGTTCCATGTGCACTAGAGAAAAATGTGTATTCAGCTTTTTTGGCATGAAAAGCCCTGTATATATCCACTAGCTCTCTTTCTTCCATTTCTTCCTTCAGGTCCAATATTTCCTTGGTGAGTTTCAGTCTTGTTGATCTATCCATCGTTGATAGAGCAGTGTTGAAGTCTCCAACTATTATTGTGCTACTGTTAATGTCTTCTTTGAGGTCTCTTAGCAGTTGTTTTATGTATTTTGCTGACCCCTCGTTGGGTGCATATATGTTTAGTAGTGTAACTTCTTCCCGGTGTACATACCCCTTAAGTAATAAGAAGTGGCCTTCGTTGTCCCTTCTAACCTTTTTCAGCCTGAAGTCTATATTATCTGATACTAATATGGCCACACCAGCCTTTTGGAGGAGTTGTTTGCATGGAGAATGGTCTTCCAACCTTTGACTCTGAGTCTGTGTTTGTTTTGCTTATTCAGATGCATTTCTTGTAGACAGCAGAATGTTGGGTTCAATTTTTTAATCCATTTTGTCACTCTGTGTCTCTTAATTGGTGCATTTAGACCATTGACATTGAGAGAGATTATTGTCATTGGATTTTGTGCCATCTTTCTTTTTTGTGTTTGTTGTGCTTATGGGTTTGGTCGCATTAGAGTAGACCCTTCAGTCCTTCTTTTAAAGTTGGTTTTGAGTCCATGAAGTTCCTGAGTTGTTGCTTATCCATGAAGTTGTGTATCTTTCCTTCATATCTGAATGTGAGCCTGGCCGGGTAAAGAATTCTCGGTGAAGCCTGCAGTTCATTGAGCCTTTTCGCAATATCCCACCATTGTTTTCTGGCTCGGAGTGTTTCATCAGAGAAGTCTGCTGTAAATCTTAGAGATGTTCCTTTGTATGTGATTTCCTTCTTTGATCTTGCTGCTTTCAGTATTCTATCCCTATCTATAGTTTTTGTCATTTTTATTAAGATGTGTCTTGGAGTATTCTTGTTGGGGTTTCTTTTTAGCTGGTATCCTACGGGCCTCTTGGATCTTGAGGCAAGCATTCTTTAGTTCCGGGAACTTTTCAGCAATTATGGCTTTGACAGTTTCTTCTTCATCAGGGTTTTCTTCTTGCCCTTCTGGGACCCCAATGATCCGTATGTTGTTTCTTCTGGCTTCATCCCGATTATCTCTTGTTGTCTGTTCGGTAATTGTGAGCCTTTTTTCTATCTTCTGGTGTTGTGTACAGAATCTTTGGAACTCGTCTTCGAGATCACTAATTCTTTCTTCAGTAGCTATTATTCTGCTATGATGGCCTTCCACTGTGTTTTTTATTTCATTTACCTCATTTTTAATACCTGTCATTTCCCTTTGCATTTTCCTCACTTCTTCTATCATGTCCTCTTGTATTTTATTGATTTTGCATTCCATTGCTTCTTTGAATTCCTTTTGAATCCTTAACAGTTCTTTCCGAAATTCTTTTTCAGATAGGTTATGCAACTCATTGGTATTGCTAGACTCATCTGGCCCAGTGAATTCACTCACAGAGCTTGATGGAATTTTGCGTTGCTTTATCATTATGACTATTGTAGGTTGCAACTGTGAGTTCTTGGGTGACTAGATAGTACAGTTAGTAGGTGTCTGGTCTGTTTGCAGAGTTTGGGTGGGTGGCAAGGATGTAGGAACCAAGGTTCACTGGTACCTCATGCAAGGTAGGTAGTGAGGGGGTTGCGCAGACGCCGCTAGCGTCCCGCATGGTTTTGAGTTTTGGGATGTTCCCAGAAGCTCAGGGCGCAAGGGTCGGTCCCGGCTGGAAACAAGGCACTTTGCCTTGGTTCCCGTTGATGGAGTTTCCGCTCTTCCCTGGGGCAGCTTGGGGTCCCCGGAGATGCAAGAATCACACACACACCCTGTGGGAGGAGTGCAGGCGTTTCCCAGAAGTTCAGGCGCGAAGGGTCGGTCCCGGCTGGAACCAAGACACTTTGCCTTGGTTCCCGTTGATGGAGTTTCCGCTCTTCTCTGGGGCAGCTTGGGGTCATGCGGAGACATAAGAATCACACACCCCATTCTTAATTACTAGTTGCTTCAGAGAAATACTAGTTTAACAATCTCAAGTGAAAGGTCATTACAACTAATATCTATAGGTGTTTAACTTGGTTTGAGAGAATTCATGATTGAGAAGTGATAACACTCTTCCATGAGTTTTCATATCTTTGGACCTCCTGAAGTGTGGGGGTACATATCAGGACAGTGCTTAGACCAAGTATCTTAATTCATCATTTCAGACTTGCGTCCTCTCTACTGGCACCCTATTAACAGTGTCTCATTCAAGCTCCCATCTCTTACACACAAGGTCTACTGGATAATTTCTTGTCCCACTAAAGTCATTTCCTATATAACCATTTGAGAACAAGAGCAGCTGTCAAAATTACAAAGTGGAAATGAATAGAAGCATTTGATTTTATTACATTTTCAACTTCCGCTGGAGAACAAGGTTCACTATTGCCCGGTTCATTTGGAAGAATCCATCCTTGCCTCTCTTCCCTTCAGTGTATTTCTGCTCTTTAGCATGTTCATTGCTGTTCCTCTCTAAACAGACAACTCTACCCAGACTACTGAATTTGATGAAGACATCCCCTTTCACTTCTCAGAGGCGCTTTTATTTATTCCTCTCTAGTGTATGAACATGTTGTTCTAATCTCCACAGCAAGTGTGTATACTTTTATTGTTGTTTGAGTGGTTTCACTGGAGAGTGACCTTCTTGAGAATTGGTTGGTTATGTTCATTTTCTAGCCTAGTACCTTCTTCTTGGACGTGGGACACAGAGGGGGCTCAAAAGTATATGTCAGGAGAGTTTATGAATATTTTTCAGTAACTACATGTAATTTGTTTCCAATGGAGCCTATGCATACACACACACACACACACAATATATGTTCTAAAGCTATCCTTGTCTCTGAATCTATATTTTAGCCTGGTTGGTAGAATTTTTTAGTGTAAGAACATTGAATTTCATATTTCACATAGGTTGTACCAATTAACTCACAGACATGGGGCAGAGCTGCTACTTGCTCTCCCTGTGCCCAGCCACTCAAGAGGCACCCAGGAGGGATGGCGGGTTCTAGCCCTGGCCCGCCACCCCAGCAGAGCCTTGCAACAAGCCAGATGACCCCCCCACTCCATGAGGACCTCCATTTTCCACATCCGACTTCTCTCACATCAAAACTCCACCCAGCAGACCAGCCTATCAGAGCCCGGCTCGCACGGGCTGCAAGCGGCCACGCTGTTCATCAATAAATGCTGGACTTAGAGATGACTACAAGAGTAAGCTACCTGCACGGCAGAGCCTGGCAAGCTACCCGTGTTGTATTTGATATGCCAAATACCAGTAACAATTATAGACCTCATTCCAGAATGGATTGAGGCTCATTATGTTCCTGGAGCAAGCAGATGCCCGTGGGCTCTACTAGCATGAGACAGGACATATGGAGATGTTACTGGTGCCGGATTGAGCAAATCCATGATGAACGGGAAGACAGTGACAGACAGTGTACCAATTGACCCCAACATTTGAAGAGATCAGAAAGGTCATGATCTCGCAGGTATTGACTATGCAGATGAACTCCATGGCAAGTGTGAAGCAACATGGCATTATATCACCCTCTTTTATGGCTGTGTACCTGGGGCAAAGTTGTTTATAGCAAGACAATAAAGACAAGTGAATAGAACTATGCTTTGGTATACTTCACCCCAACATAGTTTAGTGTAGTAGTTTTTTTTTAATTGATATAGAAGGAAAGGAAAGATAGCTAACAGAAAATAAAGATGAATTCAAATAAGATATTGGAAATTTGTAGATTATAATGTTTACTGTTTTCAGATTTTAAGTCTAATATCTAGTTACCGGTGGCCACATAATATTACTTCACATGAACATATATTTGTTTAATATATTTCTTCCTTTTTTGCTTTTTGGGTCATACCCTGCGACAGTCAGGGGTTACTCCTGGCTCTGCACTCAGGAATTACTCCTGGCAGTGCTCGGGAGACCATATGGGATGCCGGGCATCGAACCCGGGCCAGCATAGGACAGCTGCATGCAAGGCCAAAGCCCTACCCACTGGGCTATCTTCCTTTTACATGGTAATCTCCTGGCGGACAGTTCCACAATGAAATTGACCACATAACCTTCAATTGACGGTTTTGTCTGACCCGATGTTGCTGTCGTCCCCAAATTCCAAACAGGATCGGACCACTGTCTCCTTTGCGCAAAATTCTACTTCCCTCAACGGGGAGAAAAGACTGAAAAGTTTAAGAAGAGAACTCCCAGAACAACCACCAACTGGGAACTCTTTGGCACCATTGCAGCAACATGGGAAGATACCATCATTGACGACATCGATGAAGAATACAACCAACTGGTTCAGCACCTCCATGACTGTGCGAAGAATGCCGAGAGAGAGAGAAAGACACAAAAGGACACTTGTCTTCAGAAACTCTTGTGCTCATTAGCCAACGTTGCAAGGTGCGAGCCTCAGGAGACAAAATGCTAACGTCCAAGCTTGCTAAACGGTGCAGAGAAGCGATAAAAGAAGACCTCAAAGACAGAAGAGCAGAAATACTGGAAGATGCAGCAGAAGCTGGGAAAAGCATTCGCAATGCCCGCTTGTCCTTTGCCAACTATAAGACCAAGATGACTGCCCTCCGATGCCCTGATGGATCTATCACATCTTCCAGAAAGGCAATGGAGAAGATTATCCAGGACTTCTACTCAAATCTCTTTGATAGCCACATCCACCTGCCCACATACCAAATTCCACAGGATGGATATGTCATTCCAAGCATTCTCCCTTCTGAAATCCGACATGCCATCTCGTCGGTAAAGAAGAGAACAGCACCAGGCCCAAAGTCAGACCCGAACACCTGAAGAATCTTCCATCGGTACTCATCAATACACTAGCTCGGCTCTTTACACGCTACCTGTCCGAATGCAAGGTGCCCTCCCAATGGAAAACCAGCAGGACAGTTGTACTGTTCAAGAAGGGAGACATTCACAACATTGGCAACTATCACCCCATCTGCCTGTTGTCCATCATCTACAAGCTGTTTACATGAGTCATCCTGAACAGGATTAGCAGAACACTAGATGAAGGACAACCATGCAAGCAAGCAGGTTTATGGAAAGGATTCAGCACAATCGACCATATCCATACAGCAATCAAGCTCATTGAGGTTTGTAGGGAATACAAGATGCCGCTCTGTCTCACGTTCATTGATTTACAGAAAGCCTTTGATTCTGTGGAGACTGAAGCGGTTATCGAAACCCTAGCCAAACAGGGCATTCAAACCCAATACATCAAGATCCTTCATGAGCTCTATTATGGATTCAGCACCAGGATCTCACCATTCTACAAAGAAGTGATCATTGATGTCAAAAGAGGGGTTTGACAGGGGTGATATCATTTCACCAAAACTCTTCAGCACCACCCTCGAGAACATCATGCGACAATTAAAATGGGAAGGAATGGGAGTGAAGATAGATGGTCAGCAACTACACCACCTCCGCTTCGCTGATAACATCTTTCTAATAACACCAAACATTAGCCAAGCGGCACAAATGCTGGCTGACTTTGACCAAGAATGTAGAAAGATAGGTCTACAGCTGAATCTGAAGAAAACTATGTTCATTAGAAATGAACTAGTTCCTGAGGCCCCATTTACTCTCAATGGAACAAACATCTCTGAATGCAGCAGTTATGTGTACCTAGGTCGAGAAATCAACATGATGAACGACCTAAAACCTGAGCTGCGCAGGAGGAAGAGAGCAGCATGGAATGCCTTCAAAGGCATTGAAGAAATAGCTTAAAGGACAAAAGAACCTCTGTCTCCGGGCACATCTCTTTGACTCCACTGTTCTCCCTGCATTAACATACGCCTCAGAGACCTGGGCCCTATGAAAGCAGGATCAGAATGCTATTCGGGTCTCCCAGAGAGGAATCAAAAGAACTATGCTTGGAATCTCACGTCTCACTCAAGTGAGTGAAGGAATCCGGAGTTCTGACCTCAGTCGCTATTCCAAAATCAGGGATGCTGTCTCGTTTGCCAAGGCTTCGAAAATCAGATGGGCTGGACATGTAATGTGATTTGGAGACAACCGCTGGACTAGAGCTGTTACCGACTGGATCCCACAGAATGTCAAAAGATCACGTGGCCGCCCACCTACAAGATGGTCAGACTTCTTTGTTAAGACCCTGAAGGAACAGTTTGAGACTGTTCATATTCCTGAATCAACCAGATGCCATTGGGCTACATTGGCACGTGATAGGGTCCAATGGAAATGTTACTGGTGCCCGTCCGAGCAAATCGATGAATAACGGGATTCAAGTGATCAAGTGATCAAGTGATTTCTTCCTTTTGTCCACTAATCACTTGTATCACTTGTCTTCCCGATGTTCATCGATTTGCTCAAGTGGGAGCCAGTAATGTCTCCATTCGTTGGGAATGAGGTCCACTACTGTTACTATTTTTGGCATATTGATTACACCACGGGTAACTTGTCAGGCACTGCCGTGGCTCTAGGTTCATCCCAGGGGACCCAGTCTTTTTCTATGTCAGACCATCAACCATCCAGGGCCCAAGGGGCAGAGTCCTGGGTGTAGACAAGCCTATCTCCTGTCTGCCACCTGCCTACACAGCTGGGAACCGCAGTCACACCTGCAACACCTCAAGGGGCAGGTGGCAGAAGTGGTGTCCACTCAAGCTGTTTCTAACTTTTCTTAACTGTATGTGTCTTGCAGCCTTCAGCATTATTTTTTCTGTGTTTATAATAATTTTCTTACCAGAATGCACATACCCATTGTCTGTGCACTCATCTTGATTATACAGTGGTTTACATGGCTATCAACAGTGTGCCCACCTTTTTTTAATCTACTCATGTTCATGAGGAATTGGGAGCTGACCTTTGAGTGATCTCTCCATCCTAAAGAGGACCAGGATGGCTCTGGTGACATTTCTGACATCTGAGTGGGAATGATTCACATGTAGAATCCAAAGGCCAGTGGCTATGAGAGAAACTTTTGAGTAATGGCTCATCCTCTTTTAAGGCAGGAATATTGACTCAGGACCATGGACAGCACACGTCTATGTCTTGCTTTCCAGTCAGTGATGACAGTGGGCATTGTGACTTCATTATATACAGGGCGTGGGGGTGGTTGCTAAAACCTGTCAGCCTTGGCACCTCACAAGACAGAAGTGTTGGCTTAAGACGCAGCATATCTGGCCACATTTTCCCAGTGTGCAGATTGTATCCTTGCAGGGAGTTTCTGCCCAGGGATGATCACAAGCTCTTCTTGGGTGTGGACAGATCTGATGGCGAGCCACTGTTACAGTGAACTGAATGCTCGGTTGTAAATTATTAAAGTAAATTAATAGCTACATCTATGAGAGTACTGATTAGCTTATTGATTTTTTGACCTTGTGGATGTAGACACTGAACTAAGAGGGGAAAGACTGTGTTCAAGACCTCGTCTGCCAGCAGGGTGGGCTCAGGCTAGCAGTTCTGTCTAGTGACTACTCTGTGTTGTGGGGAACTGGAGACACTGAGGTATTAACAGCTAATAGCCCGTAATTAGCTCTGAAAGGAAACATTGCTTTAACCAGTGGGGCCCAGGCTCTGCTCCCCATTCCTCAGTCAGTCACTGGGGTCTGTCTCTGTCATAAAGGTTTCCTAGTTTTACTTGACATGGAGAGATTCGGGGTTGACGATATGTATTGTACAGGCAATACCGATCTCTCCTCCTGGTCTAGATCTGATACTCATATTAAGAAGCTAACATGGATCCGAAGTGAGTTTGCTCCTGATGAATGACAGTATCAGTAAAGCTTTGCTGAGTTCAGCGCTTCCCCCTGCCCCCACTCTTGTCCCTCAAACTGCTTTCTGGCTCAAAGACGCTCACATTGGGGGAAGCCGCTTCCATTGGCCAGCATCTGAGAAGTGCTGATGCCACAATAGCATTCATTTATGATGTCGTGATAGTTGCCGCTTTCTGGTGCTTTTTCAAGAGCGGAGCCAGGACAGTAAGTTCTTTACCAGGAGGAGATAATGAAGAAGTTCCAGAGGCTGAGTGATGGTGCTTCCTTGACAGTTCCTCAGTAGACACGCCCTGGCCACATTTACCCGGAGGAACAGACGATGCTCATGGTGTCTCTCGGGGCACCTTTACCCAGACTCTCCTGCTTCACTTATTTGTGAGTAGGTTATAAGTCCTAGTTTTTACCTTATCTTTAAATTAGAGCATTAAGGTAATAACTCTGGATGCACAGATTATGGCGGGACAGCATCTAACTCAGCACGTCGGGTTTAATTATTTAAAACAAATTTGTAGTTCAGTTTAACATTATTTCTTGAATTTCTGTGTGATACAGATAAGGTGAGCACTTTTGGGGAACCATGTTTTATAAGGAGTGCCTGGAAAAAGGCACCAAGTTGGACATTAGGTACAGTGTAAAGAAATTTGTTTACAGTAGTGAGCAGTGTACAAGAGAGTTCTCATGGACTGACCCCAAGCCCGCAGGATGCTGGCACCCTGGTCATTCCCTCTTCTTCTTAATAATGGTTGTTTTCTGGGTATCTGGGGCATCCACGAGCCATGGCTCTGTTCTTTGTTCCAACTTGATGATCACTTCTGGTTTGGTGAGTGAATGTCCCAGTGGCACCTGGAGGCCGTAGGTTTCCAGCATCACATCCAAGTACAGGGTCCGCTGCTCTTCATCCAGGTGCTGCCACTCTTTCCAGGTGAAGTTCACAGCTAGCTCCTTGAACACCACCAGCCTCAGAGATTTATTTATCATCATTAAACATGGAAACAGCGAACTCTGGTAATAGATCTTGGAGCAATGGAGAGAAGGGTCAGGAAAGGACAACCCAGGCTTCCTCCTAGGTTTTAAGAGTCTCAAGTCCAGGGCTCTAAATTCAGTATGCACAACACAAAATCTGAGATTTTTTCTACTTGATCACATTGCAATAAGTCACCTTACTGACTTCTTATTAGAAGTGACTTATTGCAAGTTGACAGCGCCCACCATCTTATGAATCCTGTGCTTCTTCTCCTCCTGTGGACTCCACCAAAAAGGACTCCCTCTTCTGAAACCAACCTTCTTTCACAATGGTAACATCGCTCATGATGGCCCCCCCTCTGAGCCCCCAACTTGGAGAAATGGTACTTTGTGATATCAGCTTTGGGGTTTGGATTCTCTGCTGCCTCTGCCCTTCCCACTGTCTAGTGATGACTCAGCCTGCAAAGGCGGCGGCAGCGGCAGCCCTGCAGCTGCTCAGGCAGCGGCGGAGGAATGGAGTGGGGAGGAGGAGGGGGTGAAGCTTCAGGCTCGAGGGGGCCAGATATAAATATACATATATATATATACAGATACAGATACATATACAGATACAGATACATATAAACATAAATATGTATATAAATATGTAGATAAATATGTAAATAAATATGTATATATGTGTATCACTGGTATCACTGTATTACTGGTTTTCCCATTGTTCATCGATTTGCTCGAGTGGGCGCCAGTAACTTCTCCATTCATTGGGAATGAAGTCCATTATTGTTATTGTTTTTGGCATATCAAATACACCATGGGTAGCTTGCCACACATATATGTGTATGTATCCCTGTCTTCCCGTTCATCATCGATTTGCTCGAGTGGGCACCAGTAATATCTCCATATGATCATCTGTCTCATGCAAGTAGAGCCCAAGGGCACCTGCTTGCTCCAGGAACATAAAGAGCCTCAAACCATTCCATCAGGTCATGGGAATGAGGTCTATAATTGTTACTGGTATTTGGCATATCAAATACAACACGGGTAGCTTGCCAGACTCTGCCATGCGGGTAGCATACTCTTGTCATCTCAAAATCCAGCATTTATTGATGAACCGCAGCAGCGGAGGACCGCGCAGGCCGGACTGTGATAGGCTGGTCTGCAGGGTGGAGTTCTGACAAGAGGGAAGTCGGATGTGGAAAATGGAGGCCCTCATGGAGTCGGGGGTCGTCTGGCTTGTTGTGAGGCTCTGGGCCTGATGCAGGCGAGGCAGAAGCAGCGGTGGCAGGTCTCTGTTCGATGGCGAATTCCAGGTTCTTCAATTATTTTCAAGAATGAAAATACTGAATAATAAAGATGCTCAGACTCAGAATTAGAAAGTAGAAAAGTTTATTGGAAAATAGAGGAGAAAGGAAAGGAACTCCCCTTGCAGGGAAGGAATTTAGTATAGGACTAAGTTAAAGTAAATGATTTTGTGTAGGCTCTTTTAAAGGCCTCCTGCCCATTGTTATCAACCAAGTATTACAGAGAATGCCAGAAATCTTCAGGGTGGTCTGGCTGGTTTGGGTCTCTCTGGCTATCCGCCTCAGGTATTGTTTGTTATCTTAGTCTTGTGACTCCTGGTTCCAAAGGGAATTGTATGATTCTGGAAAAGTCGGGAATGTTAGAGATAGGGCCTTAGGATGAGGTGGGGTAGGTTAATGGGAGAACTGGAGCTGCTGGCAAGGAGAAACTGTGGGCCTCTCTCAGGTTGGCAAGGGGAAACTGAGGCTTAAGGGGAAACTGAGGCTTCCTCATTCATTCCCCCTCTCAGAGATGAAACCCTGACTGCAGTCAGGAAATGGGACGACGAGTCATTCTGACTACTTCCTGCTGGCTTGGGGCGGAGACAGGGGCCCAGTGCAGTCAAGGTATCTCCTGAGGGGGATGTCCAGAAGACCATGATACCACGCCTCCATCCCCTGAATCTGCGGTTCCATGTTGACCACCATCTGTAGTTTTATGGCTTCCAATCTGGAAGAGACAAACCTGACCAAGAGATTAAATAAACCAGGCCCAAAGATTAGTAATAATAAGATTACAACAGCAGGTCCCAGTAATGGCAAGAACCAAGTAATCAATGGCAACTAGGATTTGACCTGTTTCCAAATTTGATTTGAGAGTTCCCCATTCTGTGAGCTATTTCGAAGCCAGTTAGCTTTCTTAGATCCACCAGTCCTGAGGTGTTAACGTACATACAGCAGGAGGTGTTTGCTAGTGCGCACACTCTGCCTTGATTGGCAATCATATAATCCAAAGCCAGGCGATGATCTAGCGCCATCTCAGCTAAGGAGGTCAAGGAGCATTGGATATCCTGAAAGTTTAATTCTGTCTCCTCAGCAACCACAGCTATGGTAGATTTTTGGTTATTGAGCTGCACATAATTCTGTACTACTCCATAGGTGATCCCAGCCAAGGCTGTAACTAGAGCTGTGACTCCCAGAGCAATGAGTGTAACAGGTTCCCTTTTCTTCCTGCTTACAGTTTCACCTGGTGTGGGATAAAGTCTTTCAATTTTCGACTGATTGAGGAAGAAGAGCCCTTTGGGTCAGGGGTTCTTTGGCCAGTGTTCCAGCAACCTTTTGTAGAGCTAGAATCTATTTTTTTACAAAAGTTATAGGAACATGGTTTTCTCTCCACCTTCACTTTAAATTTGTCAAATTACTTAACAAAACTGACTTGTTATTTTGCATAAACACAGCCTTACTGGAGAACTCTCCACTTAGGGTACCCCATTACTACAAGAAGTCCTGGGAATTGGCTAAGACAGCGGGAAACACCAATCATGGTATTTTAATGTCTTTACCTGTCATGTCAGGGCTACCCTAGGCTTGGCCATAGCATGAAGATCAGGTTCCACGATAAGCTACAGGTAGCATCGGGCCTCTTTCACCAGGTTTCAAGGGCAGAGAATGACCACATCTCTCTTTGGGACTGAAGCCATTACCTACTGCAGCAGCCTTCCTTGTTGCATGGCCCAGGCAGTTGTCAGTCACCAAGATTGACAGATTCCTCTTTCTTCACAGCAGAGATGATTTTCTGTTCTTCCTTGAATTGGCCTGCCTCTCGGGTCTCCCTGAGGTATGTAGGGTACTTGTAAATGTACCTACTAACTACATGCTTCTGTAATTTAGACCAATCCCTTTGACTCCTGTTTTCCCTGGAAGTGGGCCTTGGGGTCCCATACTGGCTTTCCTAGCTGCATGATGGCTAAGCCCTATTACAGAGAGGAAATATTCTTGTCTGAGTTTATGCAAACCAACACAGTGCCATGAAACATTAAAAATGTATTGAAGGTGCAAAAGGAGAAAAGCATATATTACACTTTACTCACAATGAGGTGCAATACACCAATTTGCTGTTGGACCTGCTCGAAAGATCTGTTGAAATAAAGATCTGTTGAAATAGAGCAGACAGTTTAACAATATCCTGTGTAACTCATTTAATTCCATGTCAAAACCCTGATTTCCAATTTTTTGAGCACTGTAAGAGGAGTCCATACCATCAGTTTAATATCCTCTCCATAGATTACACCAAAAAGGTTCTAGAACAATTCTTCACATAAGAGTTTCATAGTTTGTTTACTCAACATTCCCAGACCTTCTACACATTCCTTTACATTCATTTTGTCCTGTAACTTTCCTGTAAAAACAAGCCTTTACTTTAACAGAATTCCTTTCTTTTTTCCACAGACATCTCCATCCATTATTTTTCTGTTACTTAAAATGCATTATCTAGACTTTTTCATAGTTACACCCTAAAGGTATTAACTTTCTTATTTTACAGAGCTTAGTACTGGCTGATCTTTCAAGAAGTTTGGAAACACTTTTGCTAATTATTTTCATTTAACATGACAAGCTACTTTAAAAGCATTAATTCCATATTTTGGGAGAACATAAACAATGTAAAGTAAAAATACTCAAAAGATTACTACCAAGAAACAGTAAAGACTTTACACTTGAGAATAAAGATCTCAAATTCAAGACTAGGTTGATACCAGGTGACAAAGCTCACATATATTAAAGCTATCTCAATAATAGCACACACTAGGCAGATTAGAAACAAAGCCTGAAAAAGAAAAACTGATTGCTGTTCTTTAAAACCTTTACCAAAAGTCTTAAGAGATCAAAAACACTGGTAGGATAAAAGTTCTGAACTTTAGATTTCAACTCAGAGGATTCTCTAGACCAGATATTCTAATAATCCATTGCAGAAATAAAACAAATATGTACCTTAGACATACCAACATAAGGCATTTGAACCAATTTTCGTGAAACACAAGATTTTCTTTTACTTAATTGCACCAGTTCTTGTACCTTAGTTAATTTTGAAAAGCCCTAATTTCTAATTAGAATTTGACTTATAAGGCTTATAAAGTAAAGCTTTGCACAATCTTACAAAATTCTTATCTCTTCCCTGATTCTAGCTCTAGCTTCCACCCTTTCTTAACAGCACAAGTTTTGGAGATGAGAGCATTTCAGGGATAAGGAAACCTTTAACCTTTACAATTAGATCTCTTAACCTTTTACCATAAGATCTAGATTGAGCATGTTAATTTCTCCTCATGGTCAACACTCAGTTTAGAACACATTGTCTATCCCTGGCTTAACAATCTATTTAATTCCAACTTGGTTCTATCTAACACTCCAATGTTTCACACAGACAGGACAAGCTAACTGCAAACAGTTGGTGGCCACCACATACACACACACACACACACACACAGCGCACACACACATATACAGTTGATCGATCAATCTTTTAGTTATTATCTGACCCTTTAGGAAGGGTAGAGGAAACTGATAGACTGAGAAAGGAAGAGCAGTCCCCCAGGGCAAAGAATAGCCCTGCTTGGCCGATTGGGACCTCGCCCTGCATTTTCAGCCTGCACCAGCCTCTGTCTCCTGCCTGTCTTTTACATGAAGCATGGGTCAAGAAAGCGCTTTTGTTGAAAAAACCGGCAACCTAGATTATGGCCAATTCATATGTGTATGTATACATGTATATATGTGTAGAATAAATTTTATAAATTCTGAGTAGGGAATCTTCTTTAATAGGTTATTGAATCATAAATCTTAAAATCAGATCACAAGTTAGGAGAGGCCGGAGAGACAGCGCACCAGGGGAGATGCTTGCTCTGCTCGGCTGAGTGCAGCCAACCCAGGTTACACACTCCATATGGTCCCCAAAGCTCCCCCTGTGTGATCCCTTGGCACATAGCCAGGAGTAAGGCTGAGTACAGCTTTACCTAAAACAAAAAACAAAAACAGAATAGTAAAAGCAATTAAGTTAGCAAATACATTAACATAGAAAAAACATGGAGTCATATTTCAAATTTATGAAGATTTTATTCAGATGAGCAGACAAAAACAGGAAATAAGTATTAGGAAAATAGACAGAGGAGTTAACAATTTAATCCTGTAAGAGACAAGAATGTACTTGCCCATGAATAATGAATAAGATTCTCGTTTTGAGAGTAATTGTGGAATGACGCGAACAGAGTAAAGGCTTTGCCCTAAGGAGATTGTAAGTGTTGTGATAATGGTGGGGGTTCTGGGGACCAGGCCTTGTGCATGCAAACACATGTCTGAGCCCTGATAAAGCATCGGGATTCCTGCTGTATCAAGTATCATCACAGCCTTTAGGAACGGGAAGCTCCTTGACACGACCTTGGTCTGTATAGTTTGCTGAACCCAATTCTCAGAACTATTGTATGGCCTCTAGTGAGTAAAATCATGCTCATTTGTAGCCAGTGTTTGTGCTAGTGATAATGGTTCATGAAAAATATCATAGAATATGAGCAAGAAACATAGAGTGTTAATTATGGAGTTTGAACTTAGGGTAGCCACCTGCAGTCAGGCACGCTACCAGCTGCACGAGGGCTCGTCTAAAGGCACTGCTTTGGTTTGGCTTTTCAAGCCCAATAAACTGCAAAAGCCTTAGCTAGCAGGTAGTTAATATCAAACATAGTATAGGTACTTTTTAAAAGATTTTTCTCTAATTTGCTTTATTATTTTTGGCTTTCCTAGTAATTTAATCACTAAGATTTCCGATGTTGTGTCTCCCTATTTTATAGCACCAGTGGGCAACCATTACATAGACCTGCTTAAGTGAGCAGGGAAAGTCTTCCCTACACCAGTCATTTACAAAACCTGTGAGCAGGTCGTAGGCGTGTAAATAGTGGTGGTCCCTTGCTGGTGGATGGTGCCGGATTTGCTAGGCAGATGAAATGTCACCTGCTTTGGGACCGAGGAGGCTCGAATTTCTTAGCCTTGTGCTAACGAGAGATAATGGCAAAGGCATGTAGCAGCATGTCCCATCTCAAATGCAACAGAGAGAAAGAGAAGCATGAGATGAGCAAAAAGAACATTTATTGGGTGCTTTTGCTGTGCTAGGCATATTGTAAATGAGGTTTATTTACAGTTTTAACAAAATAGGGAAAAATGTTCACTGTTTCACTGTCTTCCAGTTCATAGTTGATTTACTTGAGTGGGCACCAGTAACATCTCCGTATGTCCTGTCTCATGCAAGTAGAGCCCAAGGGAACCTGCTTGCTCCAGGAACATAAAGAGCCTCAAACCATTCCATAAGGTCATGGGAATGAGGTCTATAATTGTTACTGGTATTTGGCATATGAAATATGACATGGGTAGCTTGCCAGGCTCTGCTGTGCAGGTAGCATACTCTAGTAGTCATCTCTAAATCCAGCATTTATTGATGAACCACGCAGCTGCAAGTGGCGCGCTAGCCGGGCTGTGATAGGCTGGTCTGCTGGGTGAAGTTCTAATGAGGGAAGTCCGGATGTGGAAAATGGAGGCCCTCATGGAGTGGGGGTCTTCTGGCTTGTTGTGAGGCTCTGCTGGGGTGGCGGGCCAGGGCTATAATCTGCCATCCCTCCCAGGTGCCTCGTGAGTGGCTGGGCACAGGGAGAGCCAGTAGCAGCTCTGCCCCATGTCTGTGAGTCTCTCAGGGGAAAATGTTGCTATGTATTATTTAGGGAAAGTTTTTTTTTTTTTTTGGGTCACACCCGGCAACACTCTGGGGTTACTCCTGGCTCTGCACTCAGGAATTACTCCTGGCAGTGCTCGGGGACATATGGAATGCCAGAGATCGAATCCGGGCCAGCGCAGGCCGGCCACATGCAAGGCAAATGCCCTACCCGCTGGGCTATCGCTCCGGCCCAGAAAAGTATTTTTTTACCAAAAGAATTGAAATGCATATGGAAACACAGGGTCAAAATTCAGGGCCGTGTGCCCTGGAAGGAGATGCTGATTGGAGGACCTTAGACTTCATTTATTAGCCATGCCCTTCATTCTCACTGGCATAAAATGAATGAATTAAAGTAGTAAATGCAATACATCCAAGGAGAAAGCCTTGTAAGTGGAATGTCTTGTAAATGAAAACCTCCTGAAATCCATCAATTTCCCTGTAGTCAACTAACATCCTGCCTAGTCTTCTTCATAGATTGTCTAGAATCTCCACTGATGTGCTGGACTTGGGCTCAGGCAGGGCTCCCCGAGACCAGCATCCCTGCTTTGGCTGTTTGGGGAGTGTCATTTCCTAGGTGGCCTGTTCAGCTGCCTCTCTCTGTCTCCCACAGTCCTGTCGCCATGGGTGCCACATGCTGCACTTGAAAATCTGGTCACCCTAAAGGGATGATCTTATTAATTTAGTTGTAACTTCTCTTATCAGAGTTTATTCCCTGAGATTCCCAGCACGGAATTTTTTTTTGTTTTGATTTTTGGGGTCACACCTGGCCATGTTCAGGGATCACTCCTGGTCTGCTCGGGGGACCATCTGGGATGCCAGGGGGTGAACTTAGGGTAGCCACCTGCAGTCAGGCACGCTACCAGCTGCACGAGGGCTCGTCTAAAGGCACTGCTTTGGTTTGGCTTTTCAAGCCCAGTGCACTGCAAAAGCCTTAGCTAGCAGGTAGTTTTGAGGCCCTCTAGATACATTTCTCACCTGCGCTGGAATTGCTCTGACTCTGACGTGCTGATTTTCTGTTAGCTCACACGGCAAAAGAGGTAGAATTAGCAGAGGAACATAAATCTCCTCGCTCATAGGCGCTTACAGCCGGCAGGTGCTTCTCTGATTTTCCTTTCCTGTTTCTTCATTTCTCTTGTGACAGAGGGGGAGATTATCACTCTCCCTCACATTTGCATGGAAGGCACGGAGTTTTATCTCGTTCCTGATGTAGAGAGGAGATGCGAGGAGTGAATGCTGCTGGTGAGAATTATTGTCCTTCTGAAGTCCCTCTTGCCCATGTCCTTCTCTCTTGCCACTCTAGGCCTTCTGCTGCCAGAGTGCCCGTTGGTAGACTTGATTCGGCCTCTTGGTCTGTTCTGCCGTCAGCAGCAGGTGACCTTCAAGTTTCCCACAGAAACAAAGAAATCCCAAGAAATTCTATTCTCCATTAGAGGGGGAAGGAAAAATATTTGAAAGCCCAATTTTGACTGTACCCCAAGGTGTATCTTGAAATCCAGGATTCCAAGAATGGAGGCTTATTCTGATGACTTTTGCTTAAACAGTAACTGATTGGACACTGATTCTACAGACACCTCAGTGTCGGAATCAGAATCTGAAACCACGAGTGTTGGTGAGGAGACAAATAGCATGTGACACCAAACTTTAGTGTCTTCCCAAGTGGGCCCGTAAACACTCTGTCCGTGGGTTTATTGATCAAATATATGACCCCTGATGCAAGTCAGTGACAAGCGTTGTGCTAGGCTTTTGGGAGTCAGCAGTGAACACAGAAATATATTTCTCCAATCTAGATGGGATGTAATGTAGAAGGCATCAAATCTCAGTTAATACAATATCAACAGAGATGGCTTAACCTCTAACATCTTGGTAATTTCTTACACAAGGGCTTAATAGCTCCATGGTAAGATAAACAATCTTCACCAACTTCCTTCTGTAGAAACTTTTTTCATCATTCTTGTAGCAAATCATAACAAGCAATGTAAAATAAATCATTGAGGACCTGCTATGGGGGGGCAGGCTTAAAGGTCAGGTGGGAAAGTTGAAGGAAACACGTTGGAAAGGTGCAGTAGTGGTGGGATCGATGATGGTATATTGAATATCTGTAGCAAATCGCCAGGAGCAAACTTGTAAACACAGTTTTTATATATATATATAAGGTGTAGTGGGGGAAATAAAATAAAAATTTAAAAACTATATTTCTCTGTTTTATGGGGCTTATATATTGGTAATATGAGAGGATGTATCAATAAGCCCTGTAAAAAAGGAGATTTCCACTTAGCCAGACCTAAATTCACATTTCAGTGCTATAAATTATTGACTGTGATCAAATACAATGAGGTTATTTCTGGGTTATTTACCATGCCTATCACAGCCTGGTTCATCAATAAATGCTGGACTTAGAGATGACTACAAGAGTATTCTACCTGCACTGCAGAGCCTGGCAAGCTACCCGTGTTGTATTTGATATGCCAAATACCAGTAACAATTATAGACCTCATTCGGAATGGATTGAGCCTCTTTATGTTCCTGGAGCAAGCAGATGCCCTTGGGCTCTACTAGCATGAGACAGGACATATGGAGATGTTACTGGGGCCTGCTCGAACAAATCGATGATGAACGGGAATACAGTGATACAGTGATAGCGTGCTCAACATCTGTGGACATTTTCATTGAAAATGAAAATAGTATCATTTTCTATTCTAGAGTCTGACCAGCAGCGCATAGGAGAAGAGCACTGTATTAAGAGACAGGAGCACTAGTTTGGACCCTTCCATACTTCTCTTTCATCCCTACCGAGTTATTTTCTGACGTTTTCTTTCCTTGTCATCATTCTGGAACGGTGGTTCCCAGAGCTCTGGTGATCCCCAGTGATTGTTGTGGTAAAGAGATGAATCAGGTAAAATGGGTTGGTTGTATGATGAAGGACCTAATATAAAAATATATAGTGAACAGAGATGTTGATTTAACAGTGCACAGTGAGATTTATAAAACATTGCAGTGCAATGTTTGAATAAGGTTAAATTTCTAGTATAGCAGATTTCTGGCTGTCTAACTTCAACAAAGTAAGCAAGTTCTTTTATTTATCTCAACCTATTCCAACTGATTCCTGCTTTCTTTCCCCCAGTCTGTAGTATGGGTATGGTTAGGACTCTTCAGTTTCATGGAGGCTTCACTGATTTCTTCTTGACCTTTGGAGGGTGGGCTTATGCCGGGAGAGGTGTGTTGGAGCCTGCCTTTTGGTAGTTTGAATTGCTGGTAAGAGGTAGGCATGGAACTATTCCTAAAGAGAGAAAGACACAGAACCTACTTACATTATTATAAATGACCATTTCCACACCCACTGTTCTGAAAACAGAAGCCGATTTCACAAGGTGCTTTTCAAACTGTAGCTTGCATTTAAATGGAATATGCCAAGTCTTTGCAAATTGAAGGGAACATCATTTTATAACCAAACGATTCAGTGTTCTAGATAAGAGATGTTTTTAACTTGAGATTGCTGACATTTGCCAAAATATTTCTATAAATACCAGAGTAGCCAAAGGGAATTCATCTATTAATATTCCATGTAATGTTTGAATAATGAATTCCTTGTATTAAGCAGCTATAACACACAGTTGCGTTCTAAGGTAGGTACCGGGGTTGCTACCTGTTTTTTCCTTTTTTTTTTACTTTTTGGGTCACACCTGGAGACACTCAGGGGTTACTCCTGGCTCTGCACTCAAGAATTACTCTTGGTAGTGCTAGGGGACCATATGGGATGCCAGGGATAAAACCCAGGCTGGCTGCGTGCATGATAAATGCCCTCCCGCTGCACTATCAATTCTGGCCCTGCTACCGTCTTCGACATGCACTTCCCCATCCTTGGTGTGGAGAGAATCTTGGGGCTATTAGTGATGTTCCTTGAGTTTTAACTTGAGAGCCACTAAGAAAATGCACTCTCTGGCAGATTAGAGCTTTGTTCAGGCATTCATGGAATATATTACTATTGTCCGTACTTTTTCTGAAGCTCACTAACATTCCAATTAAGTGATAATCAACCATTTTTAAACCTTGCTTTAGGTTGTGTCACAAAATGTCATTTTCTCGTATTTGTACTTTGAAGATGAAAAAGTAGCACTAGACAGAGGAAATTGTTTTAATCAAGGTCATATGTGTGTAAAATAACAGAAATATGGATCCTAAAAACATGATAAATACAGATAGTCCTAATAAATACAGATCCTAATAAGACCCTAATCCTAAGACTTTTATATTCACCATATCATGCTGGTAAAACTTATGACAATGGCTGTTTATAGTCAGTTAGGCCTAACGGTCAACCTAAGCATGAGCCAGTTGAAATCTTTGTATGTATGTAAGCACACAAAGCTTCCCTTATCTCCTCAGAAATTCAGGGAAAGAGTCTTGGGATATCCTGCCCTCCAGTGCAATTGGTGGCACTTTCTGTTTTCCAAAGGAGGGAGATGCTCAGGGTGGCACTAAATAGTTTTCTGAAAGGGGGAAAGAATCCACAACAGTTCAGGAACTTCCTCTCTGCATATTGTTGCTATTTTGTGCAAGTAACTGATGCTATCTGCCCCTCGAGGTGTTGCAGGTGTGGCTGCAGTGCCCAGCTGCATAGGCAGGTGGCAGACAGGAGAAAGGCTTGTCTACACCCAGGGTTCTGCCCCGTGGGCCCTGGATGGTGGATGATCTGACATAGGAAAAGACTGGGCCCCTGGGTTGAACCCAGAGCCATGGAAAGCCACCCATGGTGTATTTGATATGCCAAAAACAGTAACAAAAGTGGACCTAATTCCCAACGAATGGAGACATTACTGGTGCCCACTCGAGCAAATTGATGAACAACGGGAAGACAAGTGATAAAAGTAAAGTGACTGATGTCACAGTAAAGTGACTGATACTATAATCAGTATTTCTATTCATAAAGCAGATTAACCTTTGTAATGTGGATGAGCTTCATCCAGGAAGCCCAACGCCTTCAGAGCAGAACCAAGGTTTTGCAAAGAACAAGGAATTCTGCTTTAAGAGTGTAAAAGAAATCTTCACGGAATTCCCGCTAGTCCCAGCTTCATGAACTTCAAAGTCAAAGTTTTGGCATTTCAGAATGCTGGCCTGCTTTGTGGCTATAGGAGTTAAGAGATCCATAATTGTATGAGCCTTTTCCTTAGATAACTGCCTTAGAACACAGGTACACATACATGCACATACAGAAACATGCACACAAAATTCTGTTGACCCTGAAAAACCCTGGAATAGAGGCTAGATAATATTTCTTTAGCTAGTGTGCTTTCATTGAGAATAAAAGACTACTAACCCCAAGACAATGTTAACTTCAATGGATGATTTTTCTTTCTTCCTTTAAAACCCTTACATATAAAATACATAACTATATATGGAGAATCAGTTTGATAACGCATTGCATGAGAATACACAGTATTTATCAATGACCACACATGGCTTACTGTCAATTGTCTGCCTCTGTTGAGAAGATCCATCTTGTTGGGGCTAAAGAAATAGTCGGGGCTCATGACACATGTTCTGAATTAGTGAGATTCTGGTGAGACTCTGGCACCATGCAGGTCCCCAAGCACTTCCATGTGTAGCTCTTGTGGCCCTGGAGCATCCTTCATATGCAAGATGCTGAGTCTGATACTTGGCATGTGTGTGCAAAGCCCCTCCCCCACCTTGCAGCTGCTGGGTATAGCCCTGGGTCCCCAGGCAGCTCAGGGTCGGCCAAGCAGCCACCACATCAGGCACACACTGTTGAGTGGTAGCCTTGTATCAAGGGGACGGCCTGCTAAGACCTCACTCTGCCACTCAAAGGTTTAATTTTTTTTCACTTGTATCACTTGTCACTTGTCTTCCCGTTGTTCATCGATTGCTCGAGCGGGCACCAGTAACTTCTCCATATGCCCAGTGCTAGTGTAACCCAAGGACATCTGCTCACTTCAGGAACTCAAGAGCCTCAGACCATTCCTTCAGGTCATGAGAATGAGGTCTATAATTGTTACTGGTTTTTGGTGTAACAAATACAACACGGTAGCTTCCAGGCTCTGCCTTGTGGAAATTTTATCAATCATTCAAAAACTAAAATATGGGGCTGGAAAGATGGTACATTGGGTAAGGCACATGTCTTGCATGCCGCTGACCTGGGTTCAATTCCTGGCACCACATATGGTCCCCTGAGCACCACCAGGAGTGATTGTTGAATGCTGAGCCAGGAACAAGCCCTGGGCACTACCACGCATGGCTCCAACCCCTATCCTTCTTGAGATTTATTTATACCATTAATTATATCTATAATAAAGGCATAGGCACTTTTAATGAATAATTACAATTGGGGAAAAGTAAATGGTATTCCTTTTTCCTTTCTAAAGATTTCATGAATTTCTCTTATACTCCTAACATTTATTTGACATCTGTTTTGTTGCTAATTGACTTTTTTTAAACATATATTGAAGTTACAAGATTTTGCAAGTTGGAATCTATAGCATTTTTCTCCATGCTTATGTTGCACTTTGGAATTTTTACAGATTTACATTTAATTCATTAATATCCTGTTTAAAAATTTTTTTAAACTTCATGATTTAACTATTAGCTTTCATATTTTTGCAATGAAATGACCAATGATGTCTAAGGCTTCATTTGCGTAAGATATTTTAATTCTCACTTTATGCAAAGCGTAAATACCATATAGTTATCATGCATGAAAATGTAGAATGATTTGCCATTAATAGATTACAGTGAAAAATTAATATGAGGATAATAAAAATGTAATTATGTTCTAGCGAGTTGGTTCATTCATCAAATGCTCTGAGTCTGAGGCCTGCCTTCTGTGGGTACAGAGATGATGACTAAGTGTTAAAGCCTTGCTGACCCTAAACTGTATCTTTGGCAGGACTCAGGAAAACTGCTGGTGACCATTTAAAAAAAATGTTTCCTGCTGAAAACCGATCAGTGCTTTAGTAAATGGCTTTGACTAGATTCTCACCCCCACTGTTGACTTCCCATCAAACTGACCTGTTCGCTGATTCCCTGGCCGCCTCCTGAGAGCCCAGAGACTTCGTGAGGAAACCACAGTCCCTTCTGCTATATTTCTCTGTTGGCCAAAACATCCTCCTAGTAAGCTGCAGTTTCTGTGTCCGCTGGTCTTAGGTGTGTCCACTCTATACAGGCTCAAAAGTCTAATCTCTTGTTTAATAATTATTTTTCAATACATTTATCGACCTGGAATTTTTTAACGTGGCTGTAGCACTAGTGGTTGAGCTTCTCAGCCCAGCACTGCAGCCTCACCACAAACAATGTGGAGTCTAGAAGAGCAACTTTGGCCAGGAGAGTGTTTTAGAAGGTGATGGTGCAGCTTCCTCCACAGGACACTCTTGCAGCTTGGGGTAGCTTTTATGATTTTAAGGAGACACAAAACGCACAATTAATGCGTTTTAATGGGTCTTAATTAATGGGTCTAACCCACACCTATGGTAGTAGAGTCGGCAGGAAGCTGTGGGGTCTGTGATGATGGCTTTTTCTCTGCACCTTTGCTGTTGTAAATGAGCTTGGCAAAACGTGTGCAGCCCTAGTGCCATGCCCCAGTGCAGGACGTTCAGTGTAATCTTGTGAAATGAACACACAAGTCCTAGAGGATTCAGCAGATGGGTCATTGTAATGTAATGGAAAAGTTATAGTCTCCTTGTGTGCAATTTTCTTCAATAAAATGATTTTATTGGGGGTGGGGCAACTAAGCAGTGCTCAGAGAACCCTAAAAGGTACCTCTGATACTAGGACCCCCAGACCAGACCAGTGAAAGCTAGAGCCAGTGAGGGCAAACCTGATTAATACCTACAGTACTCAGGACTACCAGGAACATTTAGGGAATATGCAGAGGCCTCCAGAGCTGCACATGGAAGTAATTGGGGGCCTGTGTGGTTCCAGGGTCTCAACTGGTCTCATTTGGTGCATGTACCACGAGCACAGGCTATTTCTTGGCCCCAATAAAATGATCCTTTTCAACAGAGGCCAACAGTTGACAGCAAGCCAAGATTGGTCATTGATAAATACCGTGTATTCTCATATAATGAGTTATCAACATAATTCTCCATATATGCATTTATGTATTTCATAACTGGGTTATGAAATACATAACTGCATATATAAGGGTTTTAATAGAGTAAAAGAAAAATCATTCATTGAAAGTATCATTGATATAATATGAGTAATCTTTTATTACTTTAAAAATATTTTTATACCACACCAGTGTCCCCAGATTTCCTCCCCTAACCAGCCTCTATGGCAGGTCATTATTTCTTTCTTTTACTGCTCTTTTTTTTGGGGGTCACACCCGGTGATGCTCAGATGTTTCTCCTGGCTCTGCGCTCAGGAATTACTCCTGGCAGTGCTCGGGGGCCATATGGGATGCTGGGAATCAAACACAGGCCATCATGGGCTGGCCGTGTGCAAGGCAAAACCCTACCGGCTGGGCTATCGCCCGGCCCTATTTTTTTGTCTTTCCTTCCTTCCTTTCTTCCTTCCTTCCTTCCTTCCTTCCTTCCTTCCTTCCTTCCTTCCTTCCTTCCTTTCTTTCCTTCTTTCCTTCCTTCTTTCCTTTCTTTCCTTCCTTTCTTTCCTTCTTTCCTTCCATCTTTCCTTCCTTCCTTCCTTCCTTCCTTCCTTCTTTCCTTCCTTCCTTCTTCCTTTCCTTCTTTCTTTCCTTCTTTCCTTCCTTCCTTCCTTCCTTCCTTCTTACCTTCCTTCCTTCCTTTCTTCCTTCCTTCCTTCCTTCCTCCCTTCCTTCCTTCCTTCCTTCCTTCCTTTCTTCCTTCCTTCCTTCCTTCCTTTTCTTTCTTCCTTCCTTCCTTCCTTCCTTCCTTCCTTCCTTCCTTCCTTCCTTCCTTCCTTCCTTCCTTCCTTCCTTCCTTCCTTCCTTCCTTCCTTCTTCTCTCTCTTTCTTTGTTTCTTTCTTTTATTCTCCTTCTCCTCCTCCCCCTCCCCTGCCCTTTCCTCACTTCCCCCTCCCTCCTCTCTCCTCCTCCCTCTCCCTCCTCCCTTTCCCCTTCCCCCTTCTTCCCCTCCCTCCTCACTTTCCCCTTCCCCCCCTCCACCCCTTCCCTCCTCCCTCTCCCGTGCCCCCTCCTCCCCTTCCTTTCTTCCTTCCCTCATACGTTGTGACTTGCAATACTTACATTTAGGGGTTATCATGTGTATCCCTTTGCCTATGTTCAGATATCAGTTCTAGTCTAGTCTAGCATTGCCATTTCCAACAATTGTCCAGTTGTTAGAACACTGGTCTCTTCTCAATCTTACCTTACTGATGACCCCTGTACACCTTTGGTAGATTTCAACCATTAAAAAGTCCTCTTGGTCCCTGTTTTGCCTAGCCTTGAATATTTGTCTCATACTATTTTTTATATCCCACAAATGAATGTCTTTTATTCTTTTTGACTTTTGGCTTGGGGGCTACACCTTGCAGTACTCAGGTCTTGCCCTGGCTCCACACTCAGCGATCACTCCCGGCAGGTTCAGGGGACTTGGTTGGGAGCATGAAAGGCAGGTGCAAAGCCATTATACTGTGGTTGTAGCTCGGGATTTGTGGACTTGGATGAAGAAAGGAACAAAATGGAAGAGAAGATGCAAAGAAGTAAGATAAAGAAGAAGGGAGTAAAGAGGGAGAAAACTCCTTACCCTAGGCACACAGAAACATCTACAATGAAATAAATGACAGTGGTAACAGTTGAAGGAAAGTCATAAGCTATTTGTATCAGTGATGCTAGGAAGTTGATAAAGGTGGATGTTAGAGAGGAATTTCTGAGGCTAATCTCTAGGAATCATTTCATTATGATGACTCATTGCCTTGTTGAAATATGTAAATTTTAAATAAGAATCTTGGTGAAGGCTTGTCATACCGTGCCAAAGGCTTGACTTTCAAAATAAGTCATCAATAAGCTAGACATACATAAATTTTAACTTCTACTCTGAAAGAAGGAAGACCAAGAGCAAGAGAAGAGAAGCTGTACACGGGGTAAATTTGCAAAAAGATGCCACTGACTCTTTCCCCAAAATACTGACAACTCTGATTTCCCACTAACCGACTCTTACCCCCAAATGCTGACAGCTCTGGAATCCTGGTAATTGGAGAATGATAAATTGGACCTTTGCACGCATCTCACCAAAGATTGTAAGGTAGGCATAAGAAAAGCATGCTCCACATTTTATGTATGCATATAAAAGCAAATCCAGACAAAAGATCCTTACGCAATGACCAGACCCTGGTCACTGCCAGCAGGTGCCCACATTCATGGCAGAGACTGGAGCCATGATTCTCTGCAGATGGGAATAGAGAATGGCTGAACACTGGAAGACAATTGATGGCTCCTTAGGAAATATAACAAACGCTTCCTACGACTCCAATAATCTCATCCTTGGTATTTCCTGCCAGATTGTTTAGTGACCTGGGTAAGAACGATACTTGGAGCCCTACCAGCTTTTAGGGCAGTAAACGTACCAAAAATGATACTAAAGAAACATTCTATTGTAAATTTGTTCAGTGCCAAATAATGGTACCATGTCTAGAATGAACTGTGAAACTGGAGTGATAATAATGTGCTAATGGCATTTCATCCACTGTGACAAATGTTCCACTTGGGTAGGAGATGACAGCCGCAGTGGAGGCTGTGAGTCTGCCTGCTCCCTACTCGCAGCTCACCCAGGAACCTTAATTGCTCTTCAATACTCTTAAGCGTTAGAGCCTTGTAATTTGCACCACCATCGAGTTTATATAGGCTTAGATGATTTAAGCCACATAAAAATGATTTATCTATTTGCTATCATGATAATGATGCATATTGATTGATCGTAGTGAAGAGTCTTCCACTTGCTTTGCATTGCCTTTGTGTCCTAAGCAATTGTGATACAAACACAAGGGGCCTTGAACTATATAAGTAGTACCTGTTATGAGTCAGGACTTTCTCCACTCCTGAGCTGAACATAGTGGTGCCCAGGGAGCGCTACTCTTCGTGAATGTGGACATTCACAGGTGGAGAATTAGGTTAGATTTTTAATGACTTCATGTTCGGAGAGCTCCCCTTGTCATCTGACAGTTGCGGAACGGTGTTTACTGTCTGTCAGATGGGTTTCAGTTAGTCCCATTCTGCATGGCTTTATTCTCTCTGGTTGAGTGGCTAGTCTGCAGCACGATAGCCCCTATCACGTCTGATTCCTTGTTTATCTGTGTTCAGGTATACGGGGGGGGGTGGGGGGAATTGAGTTCTCACCAGTGAGCCTTTCTCACCAACGATGAAATCAGACAAATTCCAAACTAATTTTTAACATTCTAAGGATACCTTGAAAGAATCTTAGTAGAATTTCAAAATAGGGAGGTTGGCAGAGAATTTAGAGGTTTTTGATGTCTGTGTTCCAGTGGTGTAAGGCAGGTATTTCAAGGAGTGAAGCTAATTGGAGTGCAGCTAAACCTGTAACATAATGACTTGTTGTGGCTATCACAGTAAGATGAAAAGCTTGACAAAGTAACAAATGAAATTGTTTGGCTATGTGAGCAATCTGATGTCCCAACAGAACTATTTGCCCAGAAGAGAAAACTGTTTATTCAGATATGTTGGTTTATGAGAATGTACTGCAGCAACCAGAACAATATCCATTTGTTTATAATCTTATCTTTCTTGGTAATATTCCTATGGAAAAATGGTTAAGTCACATTGGTGGAGACGTTCTCATCTCTCAGTCCTGCTGGGCTGTGCGGATGACGGGGCCTGTGGCTCTGCCATTTCTTCTCCCCATTTATTACTGCCGAGTCAAACAAAACATATTCTTTTTCTGTGAAGATGTGACCCCTTACTTAGTAACAAATTTTTTATCTTCTTTTCCGGTTGCATTTACTTGTGTTGCTAGTCACAGATCTTTAAACTTAGTGTTTATTAGAGGAGAGGGTTGATCATTAATTTTTTCTTTCTTTCTATCCCATTTAGATCAGAGCCCAAGGGAGTACATAAGTGTTTAAAGTATTTTGTATCACATTTAAACCCGAATCCTGGATTTTGCTCCTACATGAGCACACAGTGTTGTGGTTGTCTTGTGTTGTGGTTGTCTTGTGTTCCCACACCTCGGTGTGCTTTAACATGATGTGAGCTTCTCAGTATCTCTTTTAGATTAAGTACTGTCTATCATCAGGTATTTCATTGGAATTGCTCTGAGAAAGTAGAAATAAAATATCTAATATTAAAATTTTATATTAGATATTTATATATATACCTAATATAAAATATTAGATTATTAATATAAAATATTAGATCCTCATGGCAGAGCCTGGCAAGCTACCCATGTCGTATTTGATATGCCAGATACCAGTAACAATTATAGACCTCATTCCCATGACCTGATGGAATGGTTTGAGGCTCTTTATGTTCCTGGAGCAAGCAGGTGCCCTTGGGCTCTACTTGCATGAGATAGGTCATATGGAGATGTTACTGGTGCCCGCTCGAGCAAATCGACGATGAATGGGAAGACAGTGATACAGTGATAAAATATTAGATAAATATTTTATCTAACTTTTTAGATAAAATATTATTTTTATCTAAAATAAAAATATTTTATAAATAAAATATTATCAGTCTTTTTATTTTTTACACTCCAAAAACATTATATTCTGGAGGTTTTGAGGAAGGGGAAAAGAGAGTGAGAAAGTAATGCCCTTGAGAGAGAATGTGGGCTTCTCCAAAGGCCTAGAGAGCCCCAGAGCACACATTCAGCATTAGATATGAAAACATGAACACCCACATCTCAAAAGAGGCGATGTGGGCAGCGCATGTGCTCATCGCCCTGTGTGCTCAGCCACCTGGGCACCGGCAGTACATAGGCTTGAGCAACAGATGGAAGAAAATATCAGAATCTTAAGGTCTACTGATTGACTGATCAGCTCAGGGCTTAGACTCAGTAGGCCCCTGACAGTCTCCCCAAGTGGGCAGGACCACGCCCCTGGGGCACTGAACTAACGCCAAGGGCACTCTGAAAGGGGCTTTCTTCCCTTTTTCTTTTTTGCTGAAGGGGAAGTGGTAGACCTTGGCAACCTCTGGTTCCTGAGCAAGGCCTAAAGCATTAAGGGACAGTGTTAAATCTCAATTTATTCTTTCAATTTTCAGCCAAGATTGAGTGCATATGCCATGTGCAAGTTATAAAGGAATTAGTGATGAAAATAACATGTTAGTTTTAGGGAACGCTATAGAAACAGACCTAGTATATAATATTAATTTAACTAAAATGATAACAGAACTGCTGTGAGCAGTGATGGCGGAAAAGATAACCTTTCTCCTAGGAAGTCAAAGGAGAATGCCCTGGGGAAGAAGGTTTAGGCCCAGACTTGTTGGATAACTAGAAATTGGTCAAATGGATTAAAATTAAAAGATATAAGGAAACAACTTAGATTGGAATTAAAAAGACCTTGATGAATTAAAGGATTAGAGAAAAGGATTTTTCAACGGCTTGGTCATAGGTCCAATTTAATAATTAGATTGATAGATGTACACGCCACTGATTCTACTAAAACTGCAAATCTGTAATTATAGTACTTTATCAAAAAAATTTCCAGTGAATTGAAATATATCACACACATTAAAGCCTGTCCTAGAGAAACTTGCTCTGCATGTGACTGACCTGGGTTCCATTTATGGCATCTCATATGGTCCCCAGGGCACCACCAGGAATAATGTCTGGAGTGCAGAGCCGGGAGTAACTCCTGATCATTGCCAGGTGTGTGGCCCTAAACAAAAAATAAACAAAAATAGAAAATCCTGACACAGGGACCCTATTTTAAGTACTCCACACACCAAGATTTTTGGACCAATTGAAATTCTAGATTTTGTTTGGTTTTTGTTTTACTTTCTCTTGTTAATTTTTTTTATTGAGAGGCTATAGTTTACAATGTTAATGCTTTCTCATGCACACATAATTCCACCACCACACTCATCACCAGTCTACCCACTTCCTTGCCCCAAACCCAACACCCCGTTCCCCTCTCTCTAACTCAGTTGTGCAGATCAGTTCTCCCATTATGTTGCCTTTGTCCTTTCTTGTCACCTCTATGTATCTTCAAGTCCCACCTATGAGTAAGATCGTTCTGCATCTGCCCCGACTGGCGGCACTCAGTGAGAGACCCTCTGTTCTATCCATGCTGCTGCAAAGTGCATGATGATTTTGTCCTTTTGATTTTGATTTTGTTTTGAAGCACTCCTGGCTCTGTGCTCAGGGGTCACTCCTGGTGGGAGAAGGTGACAATATGGGATACCCAGGATCAAACCTCAGTTGGCTTCATGCAAGGCTAGAGCCCTACCTGCTCTGCTATGTCTCTGACCCTGAAATTTGAGATATTTTAAGGGAGAAACCAATTTGAGAAACTGAAAGTACTTATGAAATTTAATGCATTTTTTGCAAAATTCAGTAGCAAGAAAGACTTGGCCCTTTGTCAATCCTAGGTGGGAGTGAGTGCCGCTCGAGGTGTCACTGTTATGGCAACACAAGATGTTAGATTACAAAAAGATGCTTTGTAACAAGCTTACCTCCTGAATTGAATTATGGTACTTTTTAAAAATAGAACCTAACAATTTATTCTTCCATTTGTAGTGAATATGCAATTCTCTTTATGCTATGTTAATATTCACGGATCTGTAGTGAACAAGACAATAGTTACTAAAACAAATCAATATAGAAGCAACTTAGACTCACTCTGGACTCACATCAGAATTCTTATTTATACATTTAAGTAGTTTACTTAATACTGAATAATCACATATGATTCCCACAGCAAATGTTAAAATCACTTGATCACTTGAATTCCGTTATTCATCGATTTGCTCGAGTGGGCACCAGTAACATTTCCATTGGACCCTATCACGTGCCAATGTAGCCCAATGGCATCTTGTTGATTCAGGAATATGAAGAGCCTCAAACCGTTCCTTCAGGGTCTTGACAAGGAAGTCAGACCATCTTGTAGGTGGGCGGCCACGTGATCTTTTGACATCCCGTGGGATCCAGTCAGTAACGGCTCTAGTCCAGCGGTTGTCTCCAAATCGCATTACATGCCCAGCCCATCTGATTTTTGATGACTTGGCAAACGAGACAGTGTCCCTGATTCTGGAACAGCGACGGAGGTCAGAACTCCGAAATCCTTCTCTCACTTGAGTGAGGCGTGATATTCCAAGCATAGCTCTTTCGATTCCTCTCTGGGAGACCCGAATAGCATTCTCATCCTGCTTTCGTAGGGCCCAGGTCTCTGAGGCATATGTTAATGAAGGGAGAATGGTGGAGTCAAAGAGATGTGCCCGGAGCTGGAGGTTCTTTGTCCTTTTTAGCTATTTCTTCGATGCCTTTGAAGGCATTCCATGCCACTCTCTTCCTCCTGTGCAGCTCAGGTTTTAGGTCTTTCATCATGTTGACTTCTTGACCTAGGTATACATAACTGCTGCATTCAGAGATGTTTGTACCATTGAGAGTGAATGGGGCCTCTGGAACTAGCTCATTTTTCATGAACATAGTTTTCTTTAGATTCAGCTGTAGACCTATCTTTCCACCTTCTCTGTCAAAGTCAGCCAGAATTTGTGCTGCTTGGCTAATGTTTGGTGTTATTAGAATGATGTCATCAGCAAAGTGGAGGTGGTGTAGTTGCCGACCATCTATCTTCACTCCCATTCCTTCCCATTCTAATTGTCGCATGATGTTCTCGAGGGTGGCACTGAAGAGTTTTGGTGAAATGGTATCACCCTGTCGAACCCCTCTTTTGACATCAATGATCACTTCCTTGTAGAATGGTGAGATCCTGGTGGTGAATCCATAATACAGCTCACGAAGGATCTTGATGTATTGTGTTTGAACACCCTGTTTGGCTAGGGCTTCGATGACTGCTTCAGTCTCCACAGAATCAAAGGCTTTCTGTAAATCAATGAATGTGAGACAGAGCAGCATCTTGTACTCCCTACAAACCTCAATGAGCTTGGTTACCAAATTTTAAAATAATATTAAGGAATCTAGCAGACGTGGTCCAAGTTGAATCGGCATAACTAGTACTGATCGCTGCTACCAAGTTTTTATGAAGTCCTAACGTAAACATCAGCTTTATTTTAGCCCAAGATTCCTGAGAGAATGTAATGCTGTCCTAAAAATTCTAAAATTCTAGTCAGATTTGCACCTGCTAATTCGTAATGGCATTGAAGTGCAGGAAGTAGTTGTAATGGTGGCAGCTGCCGCCAGAGAGTCCCAGACCTACAGACTCTGGAATATGCAGCCCCCAGAATGAGCACTCATGAGAACTGTGGGCTCTGGGTAACTCGGCATGTCACTGGCACAGAAACACTGCCATGACCAGAGACAGGGAGGCAGTTTGTGCACAGGACAAAGAGACCATATTGGTGACTTTTTTTTCATTTTGTGTCTCACCCGGCAATGTTCAAAGGTTATTTCTGGCTTTGCACTCAGTAATTACTCCTGGTGATCCTTGGGGGCATATGGGATGCTGGGGATCAAACAGGTTGGTTGTGTGCAAGGCAAATACCCTACCGGCTGAACTATTACTCCTGCCCCAACCTTTGTATTCTCTCCTCAATATTGCTGTAAGTTTGAGACTTCTCAAAAACACTAAAGCGTGTTAACTACCAGGTATGGGGTTGGCGGAAGAGCAAATAGTGCCATTGTGAGGATCTTCGTGTGATTCGCTTCATGAAGACATAAAATATTATTAACGTGCAGGTACCCTTACACTTCAAGTGTTCCACAGAAACTTGGTTAATGAGCTGGATGACAGGGGCTAGGGACGCAGAGCAGGATATAGGCTCTGCAGTCAGAACATCTTGGGTGACCTTGAAGATCCCACAAGAATGGAATCAGTAGTCATTTCGAGGTGTGTGTGTGTGTAATGTGTGTATGTATGTGTGCACACACTGCGTGTTCCTTTGTTTTGGTCTCAGCTCTTTGTGTTCAGGAATTCATAATTCTTTTACCTCTTCAAGTGACATTCTGCAATAGAAGTGTCGTGTCCATGGTGAGATCAGTGTGACGTGTGTAGTGTGCACGCTTGCTCCTACACAATGTGTCTTCATACATGATCGAGAGAGAAAGGAAGGAGGAGAAAATTGTAATAATTAGGAATTATGGGAGATGGCAATAGAATCCAATTCTCTTTAGAGAAGGGTCCCACCTCCTTGAACAAAATTAGTTAAATTTGACCAGACTCTTTACTCATATGTGAAATTGTGATAATATCACTACTTGCAGAGTTGAGGTGGGAGATAAAGTGACACCATCCTTGTGTTTGAATCTGCCCACTGGGTACCGCATAAGCAGCACCCTCGCTGTGTGACCTTGCAGCACCCTCGCTGTGTGACCTTTGATAAGTCCCCAACAGCTTGGGGTCCCGTTTCTTCATCTGAAAAGAAGGTCAGTGTGAAATATTATGGTTTGATCCATTCCAGCCGTAAAATGTCAGGGTTCTTTTCATTGCTAACTGGGCCTCCAGGGAGACAAGCCTGTGGTCTTTCATCTCATTAATGCTAATTGGGGAACAACAACAGGACTAAATACTAGATTAGAGAAATCAGAACGTCATTATTTTATAAGTAGGTTTTGATTCTCCCTCTGACAGGCTCATGGTTTGAATAGTGGAGACAGAGGAGATAATTTCCATTACACTTTGGTGTGTCAGTGCAGTGGGAGCTGATACTGTTCCTCCCTCAATAGCTGTGCAGGTGTCAATACAAATCACAAAACCGGACACAGGGCAGAAGCGAGGATGTAGAGGGCCATTGAAATTTTAGAAAAACGGAAAGTGGATCCTTCTGTGAATAGTCCCCAGTACCGCAGGGGACATGCACTGAAACATTTTTTTCAGTTATGTAAAATTCACATACAGCTATAAGCTACATATTGTTTTAAAATCTCAACGACTTTCTAGCAGCATTAACATAGTCGCAGTTTTAAATTTCCACCAGAAGTTTAAGAAAATCTCCCAAGGTGCTGGAGAGACGGTACTGTGGGTAGGATTTTTGCCTTGCCTGTGGTTGACCTGGGTTTGATCCCTAGCACCTATGCTCCATGGAGCCCCTCCAGAAGTTATTCCTAAATTCAGAGCCAGGAGTAAGTCCTGGGCACCACTAGGTCTGGTCCCAAATAGAAAACAACAAACTCCCAGCTGTGGTTCAAGTTGTCTCCTATCTATTCCCGCTGCATTTGCTTCTTTTCTCTGTTTGCTTTTTGGGTCACACTGGAAATGCTCAGGAGTTACTCCTGATTGCACTCAGGAATTACTCCTGGCAGTGCTTGGGGAACCGTACAGGATGCCAGGGATCAAACACAGGTCAGCCGCGTGCAAAGTAAGCACCCAACCCCTGTTGTGTGGCTCTGGCCCTGACTGTTGTTTCTGAATTGCTGCCCTACCCCTGATGTGATACCCTTTGGAGGCGGAATATTTGGGGTGATGATGTCAGGATGGGGGGGTCGGGGCCTGATCAGGTGGACACCCGAGAGCGTGCCTGCTCCTCTGTGCGAGGCACCATCCAGAGGCCACTGTCCACTCACCCATGGGGGGGACCTCATGGGAACTGGATCTTACAGCTTAGTCACCGGTTTCTGAAACAACGTGGAGTCAGTGTCTGTGGTGAGAACCACACGTTCTGCTGTTCACTCAACGCTGTGAGCAGAAGAGGAGGAACTGTAGCACTAAGGCGAAGGATTCACTAGCTCCACAGCCTTTTCAGTCTTTCTTCTGTTGGGTTGGATTAAGGTTTCTCAGCACAGATGCTGGTTTTTTCAAACCTACATAAGTCCCACGACTTTGCTTTCCCATCTACTTCTGTGCGTTCTCATTGGCTTTAACATTCCTCTCTGTGGCATACAGGTTGGACGTGGTTGTGGGAGATGTTCACTCTTCAAAAGTGTGCAGGGGCATCTGTGAAATGACGATTTCATCCAGGCAGGACCAGTCAGTTCCTACCGTGAGGTCTGTATTAGCCATCCTGTGCCTCAGTTTCTTCATTTTGAAAGAGTTGGCCACCTGATGGGGTGACTGACTGGGAGCTTCGAACGCAGCACCTATCAAGGAAAACTCTGAGAGACCGGGTCCTATGCAAAAGCAAGGGTTTTATTAATAAGCTTAGTATACTCAGGCCCATAGCATGACCCCAAGTGGTCAGTGGCTAAGAGCCCCGAGCCTTTCCAGGGAGGATCTTTTAAGAGATAGTTCCCGCCGCTACAGAAAAGCCCGCGCATAACCGTCCAATAGATTTAAAATATTACATCAAGGTCTGCACGCAGGCAGCCAATCACTTTGTACCAAAAACCATTCCCCACCAATCAGATCATTCTTAATACTTCTTTCTATATTTGGTGCGGCTAGATACACGCAGTGGGATCATGGGTCAGCAACGGCTATGCATATGTGCAGGAATGCAATTCAGGCAATTCAGGCCAGATAGTAGATTCTGGGCGGGGGTCTCATAACCTCTAACAGGAATTTGTTTTGGGCCTTTTGTAGATAACAAAAAGGTTACTTCAAGATGAAAAGGACACTCAGGCCCTAAATTGGTAACTTTCCATGAGTAGGCCTGCCCTGGTTGGGAAAGGGGGTTTCTGCCTTCTTTCAATTTGTAAAGTGGAAACTCTACTCCTACCTATCAGCCCCTATGGTGGTTGGAGAAAATATGGAAATACTTAAGTCTTTTGGAACTGCTAAAACTACTGAGCACGGATCTTGGCACAGAGTAACCTTATGAATCTTTTGCTGTGGCAACATTTTCGTAATGGAGTCATGTGACAACATTTCGACTTGCCATTTCTCTAGTCCTTCTGAAGACACTCCGCAGTCTTCAGAGTGTCTAATGGCTTTTTGCTTCTGGGGTAAGTGTGTCTCAGCTCTGGAAATGATGGAGTCCTCTATCAAGTATGACTGTGGTCTGATTGCTGAGGGGTGCTCCAGGAAAGCAACTGGTGTTTAGGTCCAGTGACCATGGGAGCACTGGGGGAGGGATTCGAATAACCCCCAAGGAGCATCTGGCCTCCTTGCTAGAGAAAATCACAGACTTGAGACTGACCTCTCGGTCCTCTGGACTTTGAGTACACTGGCCTTCAGGAGAGGCCCAGCAGGGCACCAGACACTGTGGGAATCTTTATCTGGGGGGTTTGTCACCCCCAGTGGTATGCAGGGGTTATTCCTGGTCCTGCCCTCAGATCACTCCTAGTGGTGCTTGGGAGGACCATGGATCAACCCAGGTAGGCCGCACACAAAGTAAACACTCTGCCATTATATTAAGACTTTTAACCAGATAAGACCCTCCAATTAGCATTGCTCTTACTACCAGTGCAACACAAATATCTAACAACAGAGTGATTTTTTTTCAGATCTAGCTTTCAGTATCTGAGCTGGTGCTAGAAAACAGGTCTTCTGTTTCTGAAGCCAGAGACCCCTTCATTACAAAAAAGAACTTCTCTTCCCACTGTTCTTTCCGGTTGATGGAAGCAAGCACTGACTCCCTGTCATACCTTCACCCAGGCTCCGGCTCCCATGGCTGCTTTAGAGAGCAAGAAGGGTTCAACTGTAATTAAGGCAGGGGACTCTACTACCTGATTGAAATCAGAGTCAGGTTCACCAGCACACGAAGGATAGTTGCCAACCATTATTCAGGGTTAGGGAGGTGAACACTGCATTTGTTGGTGTAGGAAAGAAGTGGTGTTTTGATGAAAGAAGATGGTTAAAACTGACAAAGAGAGTTAATGATAAAAGGTACTTAATAGTGCGATGCCAGAGAGGCAGCTCTTACACTTCCTAATGCAAGTTCAAATGACTCTTGATGAACTTTCTCCTAACTCGTTTGCTCTCGCGTTATGTATGATTTTCCACAGCAACTAACACCCAGAGTAATGAATACAGCCTAGATTTTGAGATACTTTAGATATTCTTTAAGATGCTTTATATATATATATATATATATATATATATATATTTCATCTTTAGTAGTCTTTAGCAGTTCTGTTTTTGATATGCAGAAATTCTATTTCCTCTTGAGAGTAAATCTGGATAGGGTAGTACTTATCAGAAAATAAACTCTTAAATCATTAGTAGTAGGAAATGGGAACATGAAAAAATCCTACCTTTTGGTAAATTCTAAGATTATTAAATTAAAAAATAAGTTGTATAGATTTATTGCACTGTGACAGGGAATAGTCAAGAATAAAGATAGAATATTTTTTAGGATTTACATTATTATTTCTCTCTCTTTTATTTTGCTTTTTTGGGTCACACTCAGCAATGCTCAGGGTTACTCCTGGCTCGGCACTCAGGAATTACTCCTGGCAGTACTCGGGGACTACATGGGATGCCGGAATCGAACTTGGGTCGGCTGCGTGCAAGGCAAACTCCCTACCCACTGTGCTATTGCTCCGGCCCCTCTCTTTTCTTTTTGAAATAAACAACATGTCTCTTATTATTTTTTATCCCTCACTCCCACCCCACAAACGATTATACTTCTATTGAGTCTTTCAGGAAACCAGCATTCCAGGTTACATTAGGACCACAGAATTCAGTGTATGCTGAGCTCATGACCCTGCCGCTTGGTTCGAATTAGTAGAATGGTTTTGTAGAAGTTACTTACCTTCTCTGACTCCTAATTTCTGCTTACACACACACACACACACACACACACACACACATACACACCCATACAGAGAACCTGCATTTTATTAGAATAAGGGAAACTGAGTTGACTGTTTCATGTACAATTTTCTGTGCATGCTCCCTGCCCTATTACCACAAAAAGATCATTAATATTTATTGTAATGTAAAATATGAAGTAACAACCGCATTGTGGGAAAGGACAAATTCTGCTTTAGACTTAGGAAACAACTGATTTTGAGTTAAAATCAGGCAGAGAGAAGCCTTAGGTTTAAGGAAGGATAGCCTTTGCTTGGAAAATCAAAATAATTAAAGATAACAAAAAAGCACAATGCTGACAAATCAGAAAAAAATAATGATTTACATCTGTCTGCTGTAGAATTCTTATCACCCTCATGCTTCTCTTCCTTCTTGTCTCTGGCACATTCCTCTATATCTCTAATACTTACTACCTTCTCATCCCAAACCTCACTGGATGCATGTCCCTAAAGGTCCCAGTTGGGTGGCTGGAGAAATAGTACCAGAGTGAAAGCACTTGCCTCACCCCACGCTGACTGCCAAGTACTGCCAAGGAGTGATCCTGAGCACAGAACCAGGAGCAAGTCCTGAGCACCATGTTATGGGGCATACCGTGACCATATATTAAGGTCCATATATTGAAAATATATACCCACAGGAATTCTCAATGGAGAGATACTTAACAAGTAACATTCCTTTTTACCCATCAACTTAGTGAGAATCCATGAGAACCCCGAATCTCTCTCAGAACACTAAATTTTAGGGTTGTATGTCTTTTTGATCCTGGCCAATCCTTGCAGAGCAAAAAGAGACAAAACTTCATGCTAATGGAAAGCAGAACAACCATGTCCTCTGCCAGTGGAGTTGCCTGAGCACCAGGGCGAGCACTAATGCTGTTCTCTAGACCTGGGTTTGATCATCTCTCATCTTTCTGCTTCCCAGGTCAAAGAAAGTTGGGTCACAGGACCAAGATTGGCTCAAAAGCATTTATATCCATTTCTTTAATTTTATTGTTCTTAGTCAATCTCATTTCGGAGCTTCCATTACAATCACATATTTTCCCCTGTGGAATAACCATGTGTTCACTCTGTCCCCAACATCTTCCATCCATTTGTCATCTGGTCATGCAATATTTGGGTCACCCAAGTACCAAAAATGGTAGATAATGAAGAAAAATGTCTTTGATAAAGTAAATTGTTGTCTCTCAAATATACAGGAAGGTCTTAAAGGGAAAATAGAAATGGAGATTATTTAAGGTTACGAGGTATGGGATCAGAGATAAAATTGCTCTATTTCTATAATTCATAATTTGGCATAGAGAGGTATAGTAAATGCAACCTTACCATAAATAATATATGGAATGTAAAGGTGAAATATGATAAAGAAAAAAGGTTGCACAGCATAAGGATGGGGGGTGGATCCAGCCTTTAGTGTTAAATATGGTTGTTGGGGAGTCATCAATGAAGACGTGAGATTTAAACAATTCCTCCTTATAAGTTTGTTGATGATGTTCAGAAAGTTAGCTCTGTGAATAATTGCAAGGATATTCTTATGGAGTGTTTGAGAAGAAATTGCTAGAAAGTTATGGCATGGATGGAGATGCCTAGAGAAGATGTTTTAAGAGTACAATATAGGGGCCTGAGTGATAATACAGTGGGAAGGTCACTTGCCTTGCACATGACTGACCTAGGTTTGATCCCCAGCACCACATATGGTCCCTGGTCTACCAGAAGTGATTCCTGAGTGCAGAGCCAAGAGCAAGCCCATGACATCACTGGATGCGACACCGAATCAAAACAAAAGAGTAGAATATGGAATATGGTAAAAGTGAAAACATAGTGATTAAGAATCAAGTAAATTAAATTCCCTCTTATCACATGCAAGAAGGTAGAAATTTGGAATTCGGACCTAAGTTTTCATGACTCCAAAGCTTTGTATATCTATTAATTGTTCCTTTATCATTATTTTGTACTGTAGATTTTTTTTCTGGTATGAGGTTTCTGGTGCTTGTGGTGGTGTTCAGGGAATTCTGGAACTATGGTGTGTCCTGAGTTCTCCCATCTTCTTGCTGTCCTTTCTTTTATCTCTTTACCTGGTGCAGTTTATACAACACTGGTTCACACATATACATATATGTGTGTGATGTTCTAGTGTCAACTGTCAATGCAATTGACTCATATTACTAAAAAGTCCCAAGATTTTGTTACTTTCAGGTATTGCTTTATCTAGAACTTTACCTAGTTTTCAGGGCCCTGCTTGGGGAGTCTTTCAGCTTTGTACCTCAGAAACAATCTTTGTCTTTGTATTGGTTTCCCTTGTGGATGGATGTGGTCACAGAAGTTCCACACATCTCTTTGTCTCAGTGGAGAGGAAAGAACTTGGCTAGCCTTCCCTAGCTGCATCACCCTAGGGTGCTGAGGGTCACCCTGCTGGGCTAGCATCATATTTTATACATGGAGTGCTAAATTTGACCCTTGGAGCTGGAGACTTTGTCATTGGCTTGGTTCCACACTCTCCTGGGAGTTGTTTCGAGTACAGTCTTGTTTCCTGGGAGCACTTGGGCACCAAAATGGAAAATTTCATTGAATTATACGGGGAAACTTGGGAACATGATCACTGCGTTGTGGTTGATGGTACCTGCTAAAAGTGGTGTCAACAACAAGGGAAAAGTAAAGACAATCTGGTGATGTAAGTAATATTAAAGCCATTTTAATTACAAAACACCTCCAGAGAATTGTATAGCTACCCAGACATGCAGAGCAGCCTCAGTGGAGGGACTGAGGTCAAGCTAGGTGGGCCTAATTCTGAATATCTGTTATCTTCACCATTGTATAGTACCTTCTATAGAGAATCAAGAGTTCCCAGCAGATAATGTCCAAAGCAACTAAAAGCTTATGTATGGCACAAGCTACTGATTTTGCTTTGAGAGAGAAAGAAACAGAGAGAAGCAAAAGAGAGAATCTGAGATGGGTATGTGTATATAAGAGAGAGGGGAAAAAGAGGGGAGAGAGGGAAGAAGAGAGAAGAAAGAGGAAGAGGGGGGGAAAAAGAGAGAGAAAGAAAGAGAGACCATGTTGTGCTCTTCAGAGGCTTTTCAGCAGCTCAGCCTGTCAAAGGTCTCCATAAAGATGAATCATCTCCTGCTCCATAATTGAGGAGCCAGAGGCAAAAGGGTGTTACATTAGCCAAGCCATGCCTGGAGCTGCCCAGCTGACTCTGGTCTCCAATGAGCAGTCCTGGGTTGTTTTCCACTATAAATTAGTACACACACACTGAACTCTGAGAGTCTGAAGACCAAGAGTGACCCAGGAAAACTGTGATTAACTTTTTTTCTGGTCAGAGAGAGAAAATGGAAAAATTTAGTGAGGTAAATTTTTGCTAGCATGATACTGTTGAAAAGGATCATAATTCAAGCTAGCAAGTTGCATTCTTTTCCTGACTTAAGAAACTGATCTTGGGTCTTTATATTCTCCTCACTGTTTGAAAGCCATAATGATTAGCACTGGGATACAAAACTGGTTCCTAGGAGTGTGGGGAGGGGAAGGAGTAAGAAGACCATACTGGAAGAGGACTTTGGTGGCAGCGGGGGTGCCATGACCATGATTCTATGTATCTCTGTCATAAACGTGAGCAGGATTGTAACTGCCTGAACACTAACAATATTGAATAAGTGCCCACCAGAGGGGCGCCACAGCATCAGCAGCTGGAGCCCTTCACTGAGGGAGACCCTGCCCCAGACATCAGAGTATGGAGTGTGGTGATCGCCAGAGCAGGAGGCGATGAGACGCCCATATCTGATGTGTAGAGGCATCACCTGCACACTATGTGTTTCAGGCGAGGAGAACTTACACTCCTGAAAAAATCCCCGTCCCAGCTTGGAATTGGTGCAGATGGAGTCAAAAGGGTCTTGAAGTCTGTGTATTTCAGGGCACACATGATGAGGAAGAGATGGGGGGAAGTGAAGACTCCTCAGTAAGAAATTGCACCATATGGATTTGATCCCTGGCATCCCATATGGTCCCCCCAAGCACTGCCAAGAGTAATTCCTGAGTATAGCGCCTGGAGTAACCCTAAACATTGCTGAGTGTGGCCCAAGAAGAAAAACAAACAAATAAATAAATAGATAAATAAATCAATCAATCAATAAATGGATGAATGGATAAATGAATGAATAGATGGATGGATGTATGGATGGATAGATAGATAGATAGATAGATAGATAGATAGATAGATAGATAGATAGATAGATAGATAGATGATAGATAGATAGATAGATAGATAGATAGATAGATAGATAGATGTAGGTGATAATGTTAGTAGGTAGTGAGTGTAGATAGTAGATAGATAGATAGATGAATTGTATTCCATTTCCAACTCATGTCAGAGTTGAAACCCTAGGTTAAAAATTTTTAAAGAAAAAAAAAGTACCTTGATAAACCTTACCCAGAACAAACCATTGTGGTGTTTAGTTGTCAGAGATGTCTTTGAAGTCTTGGAGTTAGAGCCTCTGAGGAGAACCTTTGTCAGCAAGGTTCCATTGGAGACCAATGAAGGTTCCCTGCAGTGGATAGTGGGACCTAACGGTTTAGTCCGTAGATGGCCTCAGATTTGTGACCAGCTAGAGATGTGCCCAAACTTCCAGAGGACCGCAAACCTGGGCCAGCAAAGTTTCCTGCCGAGGACACGCTCCTCAAACCAAGGCGTTTCCTCTAGGACCTACATTCTCTGTTCCCGATTTTGTTAATGGAATCATTTTATCCCTGCAATGAAATGGAAATACTTTTCTTTTTAAGTAATAATCGTGGTGATCCCAAGGTTCTTTTTGCAAGCACTTTCTTTTATCTTTCTCTATAATTTCAGTAATGAACATGAAAGGACCTAGACAGAAACTGTGACAATCCCAGCATCACATCGAGCAGTGAGTCACTTAATAAGCCCTTTACTTTCCTTTTCTCGTTCCTGCGGCCATTGAGGCTCTCACCACCAGCCTGGCCCCTGTCCAGGTCCCTCTCGCCTGGTTTTAATGATAATTAAGTTCAGAATGAGTGCACAGTCCGGCATCAATGATCTGTTTTTCATTCACAAACTGAAGTAGGAGTCAGTATTCTCAATTTCTTCACTGCATTTCTACTCTGCGTATCTGTCATTCCTCGAGGTCCTGTGTGGGCCTCTGGCTGATTGAAAATCCAGTGAGCCCTATCCAGTCAGAAGCCACTTTGCGCAGGCCTGTGAGACCACCTGCCTGTTGAAGCAGGGACTTCTAGCCAGCATGTTTCTCTCTGCCTTCTCTGAGCAGAATGTCAGGTGGTTAGAGGTGTCCGATACAATTGTCCCTGCTCCCTAATTTGATAGGGACTAAGAGGAAGATCATCCCATTGACTATTTTCAGGTAATGCGGTTACATACTTCGAAGCAATTTAATTTCAGGGAAGTGACTTTCGGTCATTAAAAGCCATCGCTGTCAAAGAGAGCTGGCCGTTGCCAATACAGCTGAGCACCATCAACACACATACAGTATTTAGTGCCAAGTCCTAACAGAAACAGTAATAATAATAGTTACAATGCTGCTATTAATTGTGACTTGACAATGTACAGCTAAAAAGTTGACAGTATTAGGGCCAAGGGCTGGAGAGAGAGTGCAGTGTTCCTTTTAATACCTTGAGCTCTGCCAGGCATAATTCCTAGTGCAGAGCCAAGAGTGAGCCCTGATCACTGCTGGATGTGGCCCCAAAGAAGCAAAAACAACAGAATATTAGGACCAGTCCAGTGGGCAGGGTTTGCTTCTCGTGAACAACCTAGGATTGATACCTGCACAAAAATATGGTTACCTAAATCCCACCAGGAGTGATTTCTGAGTGCAGAGATAGGAGTAGGCACTGTTGGGTATAACCCAATCCCAAATAAAGTATAAGAAACTATAAAGCAGTTATTTTCCCTCAGTCTTCTCTTCCTCCTCCCTTTCTCTGCCTCTCCCCAATTTTCTATGTTAAGAATCAATCATGGTATTACTTCTTTGATACAGATATTCTCATTGCTGATGCCTCCAGATACATCCTCTGAATGTCTTATTGTAGTAGCAATAGCACTTTGTAAAAGTGCCTATTACAAAACTAGAATTTAACCTCGAGGGTAGCCTGGTCTTAGAGAACGGGGAGATGAAGAAAAGAGAGAAAGGAAGGAAGATAGAAAGCCGGAAACACATGAATCCTTACTGGCAGGTGAAGTTGTTTCTTTTTACATATGAATATTTCTGGAAGACAAGGAAGGGAGAGCATAAAGAGGACATGCTCATAATATGGGAGAAAAATCAAGACCGACTGCTTATACTATAGGGAAGAGTCTCTGGGATATTTAGTTAAAAAATCTATCACTTTAATTGGAAAACTATTCCAGAATTATTTATATTAAGCTATATTAGTAGCTACAAGGCATTTTTGATTTATAGATTTTAAGAGAATTTTAAGAAAAGATAAATTATCTCCAGAAATATTTTCAATGCATCAATTCTTTGTATTTTATTATCCTTTCTCATTATTTAAAAAGTTAATGTTTATAGTATCAGTGAAAGAATTAGTAAACTGTGCTATTAAGTTTAGTATTTAATAATATATATTGCATTTCATTGTTATGATAGCATCTTACCTACATCCCAAGTTCTCTTTCCCCTAAACACTGAACTTGTCTAGTGAAAAAGATTTGAGTAAAAAGAGCAAATTACAGTGAATTTACCTAAAGGGAAAGACCAGGTAGAGGATACAAGAGTTAATGTTCTTGGCTCATATACTGATGGATTATGGCTCAGTCCGTGGTATTGCTTTTGGTCCATTGAGAACCACTAGGAGTGATCCCAGAGCATAGAACCTGGACTAAGCTGTTTCCAAGGATTGATGATTAAATCGAGTAAAGATGCATTTTCTTTGCTCAATCTACCTATAGGCTAAAAGGTATAACTCTTAGAATACATAAGATATTCCTGACAAAGAAGATTGTGAGGAGCCTGACTCCTCCTGGCTATTTAGAGCTTCTGTATAGAATTCAGTTACATTTAGTGTTGAGCACGGACATGGCTATCAGTGGAAAAGAATTGTGAATCCATAAATAGCCCCTCACAAATATGTCCAATTGGTTTTTGACATTGCTATAAAAATATAGATGATGGGTAACCTTTAAATAAAAGGTGTTGAGTAATTAAACATCACTAGATCACTAACATCCCATTGTTCATCGATTTCCTTGAGCGGGTGCCAGTAACATTTCCATTTGACCCTGTCACATGTCAGTGTAGCCCAATGGCATCTGGTTGTTTCAGGAATACAAAGAGCCTCACTGTTCGTTCATTGTCTTGACAAATTTGTCTGACCATCTTGTAGGTGGGCAGCCACGTGATCTTTTTGACATCCTCTGGGATCCAGTCGGTAATGGCTCTAGGGCTCTAGTCCAGCAGTTGTCTCCAAATCGCATTACATGTCCAGCCCATCTGATTTTCGATGCCTTGGCAAATGAGACAGTGTCCCTGACTCGGGAAAAGCGATGGATGTCGGAACTCCAGATTCCGTCTCTCACTTTAGTGAGGCGTGATATTCCAAGCATAGCTCTTTCGATTCCTCTCTGGGAGACCCGAATAGCATACTCATCCTGCTTTCGTAGGGCCCAGGTCTCTGAGGCATATGTTAATGCAGGGAGAACAGTGGAGTCGAAGAGATGTGCCCAGAGCCAGAGTTTCTTTGTCCTTTTAGCTATTTCTTCAATGCTTTTGAGGGCAATCCATGCCACTCTCTTCCTCCTGTGCAGCTCAGGTTTTAAGTTATTCATCATGTTGACTTCTCGACCTAGGTACACATAACTGCTGCATTCAGAGATGTTTGTTCCATTGAGAGTGAATGGGGAGTCTGGGACTAGTTCATTTTTCATGAACGTAGTTTTGTTGAGATGCAGCTGTAGACCTATCTTTCCACATTATCGGTCAAAGTCAGCCAGCATTTGTGCCGCTTGGCTAATGTTTGGTGTTATTAAAACGATGTCATCAGCGAAGCGGGAGGTGGTGTAGTTGCCAACCATCTTACTTCACTCCCATTCCTTCCCATTCTAATTGTCTCATGATGTTCTCGAGGGTGGCGCTGAAGAGTTTTGGTGAAATGCTATCACTCTGCCGAACCCCTCTTTTGACATCAATGATCACTTTTTTGTAGAATAGTGAGATCCTGGTGGTGAATCCATAATATATTCCATAATAGAGCTCACGAAGGATCTTGATGTATTGTGTTTGAACACCCTGTTTGGCTAGGGCTTCGATAACAGCTTCGGTCTCAACAGAATCAAAGGATTTCTTTAAATCAATGAACGTGAGACAGAGTGGCATCCTGAACTCCCTACAAACTTCAATGAGCTTGGTTACCATGTGGATATGGTCGATTGTGTTGAATCCTTTCCGGGAGCCAGCTTGCTCACATGGTTGTCCTTCATCTAATGTTCTGCCAATCCTGTTCAGGATGACTTGAGTGAACAGCTTGTAGATGACAGACAACAGGCAGATGGGGTGTTAGTTGCCAATGTCATGAATGTCCCCTTTTTGAATAGTAGAACTGTCCTGCTGGTTTTCCATTGGGAGAGCACCTTGCATTTGGACAGGTAGCATGTGAAGAGCCGAGCTAGTGTACTAGCTTGTCATGAGTACTGACGGCAGATTCCTCAGGTGTTCGGGTCTGACTTTGTCTCAGCCTTAGATTGAAGATGATGTGCTCAATTTCATTATGGAACTGTCCACCAGGAGATTCCCATGTCAAATGTTTCGATTCAGCCTTCTGGAACTGTGAGTTCCCATGAATGGTCTTGGTGGACATGATGAACTCAGATAGTCTCTCACCCTTTTCGTTCCATTTTAGGCCATGGATCCCATTGTGGAGTTCTTCAGTGGATCTTCTCAGTCCTATCTTGGCATTAAAATCACCAACTATGATCTTGTAGAAGGTGTGATCTTTTTTATAGAACTCCTCTAGTTCCATGTAGAATTTCTTAATTTCATCTTACTTGTATGTGGATGTTGGTGCGTAGACAATGAAGATAGAAATTGCTGGCAGTGGACCACATCTCTTCAAGTGTAACCGTCCTATCCGGTTCGTTAGGCATTCAAATGAATCAATGTTCATGGCCTCGTTTGTGTTGACAAGGACACCACCAACGCTTCTTTAGTCGCATGTTCCTAGGAAGAGTTCTTCTCCAGTGTCAAAAATTGCATGATGCAACTGACGCCTCCTCGTTTCAGTCAGACCAATGATGTCATACTTGATCTTTTGCACTTGCACCATCAGGTTCTCCATATATGTTTCCAATGCCAGCGTACATGCATTGAAAGTACAGACCGTCATTTTAGTCCTTCGCTTTTGGCAGCCTAGTTCAGCCATGAAATTTTATCAGGTACTCTTTGTTCGTCCTTCTTAGTGCAGCTGTATTAAGGGCTCTTTCAGGGCTGGGAAGATATACATTTTTATTACTGGTTTTGGCATATTGAATATGCATTGGACAGCTTGCCAGGCTCTGCCATGCGGGATAGTATATTCTCAGTAGCTTTCAGGGTTCTCTGAGAGGGGTGTGGAGTAAATTGCGTGGCTGCAGAGCAGCCACGCACAATGGAGAGAGAGCTAGTATCTGCTCTGCCTGGGGTATCTGCGCTCTAAACAGATATAGAAAAAATAATTCACCTTAATCACATCTTGTACAATCACTTGATCACTTGAATCCCGTTATTCATCGATTTGCTTGAGTGGGCGCCAGTAACATTTCCATTGGACCCTATCTTGTACAAAAGCACTAAAAATGGACTGTGTGCATAAATGTACTCACAGAATATAAACTATTGTGTGTGTGATGTTTTGGGAGCCACACCCAGCAGTGCTCAATCCTGCAAGGCTCAGGGACCCACATATGATGCTGAAGGACTGATTCTGGTTTGGATGCATGCAGGGAAAGCACTGCTGTATGACTGCTCTGACCACTGGAGATAAACCCTTCAGAGAAAAGACAAAGCAAATATTCAAAATATTAATTTAGATCAAGAGTTCACAGTTCATACAAACAAGCAAGGAAAAATATAAATTGTGCCTCATTAAAATGAAAATCTTTTGTTCTATGAAAGGTCATATAAAAATGATAAGCTACAAACAGTAAAAATTAGCAAAACATATATAAAGAACCCTCAAAATTCAACATTGATAAAATATAACAACAGTCTAATTAAAAAGAAAACACCAAGAGACATTGCAGTAGAGAGAGCAAAATAACATGAGTATGAAAAAATGATCATCAGCCATTAGATAAATGTAAATTGAAATCATGATGAGATATTAATACATGCATAACAAAATGACTAATATAACAGACATCTAATGTTGAACAATAGTTCCTCACCTTTTTTATTAAAGTAAATATGTAATCATATTTCTAATTATTGTACTCAACATTTATCCCAGATAAATAAAATATTTTGTTTGCACAAAACTTAATTCATAGTGCTTTTTTGCACAAATCTTAATTCATAATTCTTTGAAATAGTCTTGGACTAGAAACAGGTCAAATGTTTTTGCACACGTGAAGGGCTAAAGTGTTTGGTACATTTATTCCAAGGATACTGCTTAGCAAAAACAAGTGACAGATATTGATACAAAGAAGGACCAGTGTTCCCCAGAGAAGGGTGATGGATGAAAATATTCCAAAGATCATAGCTTTACTCATTATGTGATTTTTTTTATTTAGTATATTTTTAGAGAGACAATTACTGATTGTAGGCACATTTTTACAACCATGTGTATATTTTAGACATCCGGGCTCCATTTCTTCAAACCTCAGCTTCTATATTATGTCTGTCATCAAAACTGTACTGACTGGTCATAATTTATGTTCTCCTGGTTGATGAGCAAAGAACCATGAGCACAGTTAGAAAATCCAAGGCTTTACTTCTTCCAACTCTACTCCACACCTGTTGTTTCCCACCCCCGACCCAATCTCCTCAGATAACAACCGTCTTCTTGTCAGAATCCAAGGGTTAATTTTGGCTTTTTTTTTTTGCTTTTTGGGTCATACCCAGCAATGCTCAGGGGTTTCTCCTGGCTCTGCACTCAGGAATTACTCCTGGCAGTGCTCGGGGACCATATGGGATGCCGGGATCGAACCCGGGCTGGCATAGGCCGCCGCATGCAAGGCAAACGCCCCTACCCGCTGGGCTATCGCTCCGCCCCCAATTTTGGCTTATTTTTTAAAAAAAATACTTTTTTTACTATGTCTCCTACATATATATGTATGAAATGATCTGTATTTGTCTTAACACTTTCTCTCTTATTTCACTTGGCATAATCTCATGGTTTTTTCCATCTTGTCACCAGTGGCAAGACTTCCTCTGAGCATGGCATTGAGTATATAGCCCACCTCTTTATTCAATCACCCATTGAGAGTCAGTTAGGTCATTTCATATCTTGGTTATTGTAAATAGTACTGCATCAGGGCATTGTGGATATATCATTCTAAATCATATTTTTATATTCTTAGAATATATATGCCCAGCAGTAGAATTTCCACATACACCTCCAACCCCAAACTACAAGAGATGAATATTATGCAGAGACTGGGGGCAAGGCGCAAAGGTAAAACAATAGCCCAGCAGGTAGGGCATTTGCCTTGCACGAGGCCGGCCTCTGCCAGCCTGGGTTCGATCCCCGGCATCCCATATGGTCCCCAAGCACCTCCAGGAGTGATTCCTGAGTGCAGAGCCAGGAGTAACCCCTGAGCGTCGCCGGGTGTGACCCAAAAAGCAAAAAAAAAAAAAAAAAAAAAAAAACAAAAAACAAACTGACTTCCTCTTTACTGGTTCAAAACCTCCAGGGAGCCACTCGCCTGCTTTCCAGGGCTATTGTGCTGCTTTTGTCTCTCCTAGGGTAGTAAACAATCACTTGAATAATGTTTCTAGTTATTTTGTATAAACACAAAAAGAGAGACAGACATAAATCTACATCCTGGATTAAACCCTTGGGGTGATCTTTCCTGTGGAGATCACGACATCCAAACTACCAACTATGTTCCCCCTTGCCAGATTGAGCATTTTCATCCCCTACTCAGGGCTCTCTCTCCAACAACGACCATCCTAAGTGCTCTGCTCCAGCTGCAAGGCAGTTCATGGCTTATCTTAGTTTAGGATAGAGCTGTTCCAACCTTGCTCTAAACTTTGGGCCAGAGCAGGGCTTACTCTAAGTTGTCCCTTGTCACCATGGGTAGCTTGAGTTCACTACCCAATGTAATATGGAATATGAGTACTGAGATTTATTTTGAAGCCACAGTGAACTCTACAATGGAACCGCCTAGTCCCTTGTAGAGGACCTTTTATATGGGGTGTGAGGAATTAAATTCTAAATGGTACCGAGACTTGTATCACTTTTATCACTTGTCTTCCCGTTGTTCATCAATTTGCTTGAGTGGATGCCAAAAAATTCTCCATTCATTGGGAATGAGGTCCATTATTATTACTGCTTTGGGCATATTGAATATACCACGGGTAGCTTGCCAGGCTCTGCCGTGGAGCATCCCAGAGAGCCCAGTCTTTTCTATGTCAATCAACCAGCATGGCCCACAGAGCAGAACCCTGGGTGTAGACAAGCCTGTCTTCTGTCTGCCACTTGCTGATGCAGCCGGGCACCACAGTCACACCTGCAACAATATGACGGAAACCCAGGAGTAAATAATTTAAAGTTAAATAACTCACAAATACACTGCCCTATCTGTTTCCATTTATAAAGAACAAATTCCTTAGCATAAGCATATGCAAAAGGCTGTAGGAAGAAGTAAAAAAAGTCCCAGTCCCTCGTCAGCAATACAAAAACTCAGGGCTAGCAAGTGAGGAAGTAATCCAATACATTCTCACAGGTATAAGGTTATGCCTCGTCTTCATTTCAATAATTCTATGTGATGAGGAAATTTTTTCATCTGCCCAAGGGCCATCTGTTTGTTGTCTTTGGAGGTTGTCTATTCAGGTCTTCTGCTTTGTTTGTTGGGTTGCTTTTGTTGTTGTCAAGTCCTGTGATGTCTGTTATAGGCTGGATATTATCCCCACATTGGAGGTGATGGTATGCAGATCATCTTCTCTTATTCAGAAGGAGGTATTTGTGTTTTTGGAAGCCAATTTCTCTTACCATGCAGAGTTTGAAGCCATCCCATATGTTCATCTCTGCTGTTCTTTCCTGTGCCGTTGGCACTGACTCTGTAATGGTATCGCTCAGGCAGATGCCATGGAGCCTGTTGCCTGGGGTTTCTCCTTTGTTTTTTAAAGGTTTTAGATTTGAGTCCTAAATTCATTTGAATTAAGTTTTGCATATGGTACTATATCATAATCTAGTTTCATTTATTTACATGGGGCTGTGAAATGACAATTTTTTAAGGGATGAAATGTGAAGTGCTTCAGGGCCTTGTTTTGGGGAGGGATATTATTATACACAATCATTTGTGGGGTTGAAACTATTCAGTGCATTGACTTTGGTGGTGGATAAATAGACCAAGGTAAGTGATTGAATGTATAGAAGTGAATACACAGCTACATGTAAAACTGGGACATCAGAATGAAATTGGTTAATTTTACTGATATTCATAGCTTGGTTCTGAGATACTACTCCTGGATCAGACCTGTTAATTTGCAGAAAAACAATCCCCAAAGATACCAGTGTTTTGTTCCTGAAACCTGAGGCTATGCCCATCCCCAGCATGGCCAAAGGACCTTGGCACATGACTGACAGATTCTGAAATAAAAGTATGCTAGATTATTGGGACAGAGTGAGTGGAGGCTCAAGGATGCTTCCACGGAAAAGGACAGACGGGAATAGAAGGATTGAGGATGGAGGTTGACTAGTGGGAGAAGCACTGGCTCTGCCTTGCTCTAAGCAATGCAGAGAGCCCCGAGGAGCTAGGAGCAGTGAGGAAGACTTCTCCCACTGAGCCTGCAGAAGGAATGCTCTTGTGCCTCCACCTCGATATGCTCAGTGACTCTCAAACTTTTCACTTTGTGGATGGTCAGATCATAAATATATTTTTAAAAACCACCCAGGATGTGATCATTTGTTACAGCAGCAATAGATAAAAAATATGATAGATGTGGTTATGTATATTCCATTTTATTCCATTGATAATTCCTTAAAATTTCATGTGAACTTACAGTTGTCTGAATGAAATATTCAATTAAAATATTATTCATCTCTTCCCTGATACTCAGGCCGTGTCAATTAGAATTGCTTTAAGCCTGAAAGCCAGATAGAAGTATAATGAAGAGAGAAGACATTTCTATTCTTGTTTAATTACTTGTGATATCAAAGTATTTTCTCTTGTTTTGGTCACACCCAGCAGGCTGTGGGTTCACGTGCAGTGCCATTGATCCAGTCCAGGGTCCTGCATACAAAACATGCTCTCCAGGTCTTGAGTTCACTACCCAGTAGAATATGGAATATGAGTACTTAGATTTAAATGCTTCAGTTCATGGTCAGGTCATATGCAAGAACTGTGAAGTACTGGGAGAATTTCCGTTTCAAATGAAAATAATAAAAGTATTCCTACTGTTATGGAAATGATGGGCAGTTACTTATGGGAATATGGTTATGGTACCTTGGTGCCCAAGTCTACGGTTTCTCCAGTTCTCCACCAAAGCTCCTCATTACTCTTCTCCCTCTGCACCATAATCCTTCCAGCTTTATGTTGCCTCTGTTGGTGAAGTCCTTTGGAACACTCAGGGGGCCTGTTGATGCATTATGTGTTTTTATAATCTGGCCTCTGGATAATGCCTTGGAGTGACCAACTCACTTTTACTGAATAGAAAATGGGAAAAGAGGGAATATCTCTTTATGAGGTTATAAAATGGTATTTGTAATCTAGAATCAGTGCCCTCTCCCTGGTTCTTCTCACTTGCCTGCTCTGAAATGTTTTGCCAGGCAAGTTGTACTTGTAGAAGCTGATAGGCAGAGCAGAGCCAGAAGCTCCAGGGAAGGAGCAGGAACCTGATCATGCCAGAGACAGTCTCCGTGAGTCACCTCCCGTTCTGACTAGACTGGAAGTGTCAGAGTCTAAATAGGCAATTATAGTAAATAGCATGAATAAGAGAATGAATCCTGATAAAACTGGCAGGAGTGTCTTTTTTTAATCAAAAATGATTTATTAACCCAGATTAATCTCTCTTCAGTGGAGCTTCACTTAGAGAAACAAAATAAAGTAAAATGTTTTAGTTAAAATGGATTATTGGGAGTTGGGGGGATAAATCGACTTCCTATTCACAGATCTGCACAGATAACTTTCTTAACCAGCTTTCTCCACATTCTTTGTTGCTTCTTTAATTTTTCAAACTAAGGAGTTTGCAAAAGGGCCAATTAGTTTTCCTTGCTTGTCTTCTGAGGATGTAACTAAAATGTGTATGTGACCTGAGCAGGTGTGTCTTGATTGAGTATGAATGTCAGATGCTGTGAAGCAAAACCTGTTTATATAAAAGTGATCTGAAGTTACATGTTTGCTTAGTAAGATAGAAATCTTCATTCGTCCCTAGCCATTACTTATAACAAGATTTGCCACTGAAATGCCCATTGATATTTGCACTATGTACGTCCTCCATCATCTTTGGATACAAAACATTTCTGACATGTTTTCAGACAAAGGTACACCCGGCAGAGCAGAAACCAGCTTTCTCCGTTGCGCGTGGCCGCTGTGCGGCCTCGCAATTCTACCTCCAAATTACCATAAATATTCTACCCACCCCTCTGAGAGAGCCCCACAAAGTACTGAGAATATAGCGCCCGCATGGCAGAGCCTGGCAAGCTGTCCGATGCGTGTTCGATATGCCAAATCCAGTAACAAAAATGTTTATTTTCCTGACCCGAAAGAGCCCTTAATATGGCAGCAGTAAGAAAGGCAAACAAGCAGTGCCTGATAAAATTTCACGGCTGTCCTAGGCTGCCAAAATGAAGGACTAAAATGACTGTCTGTACTTTCAATGCACATATGCTGGCATCAGAAGCATATATTGAGGATCTGATGGTGCAAGTGCAAAAGATCAAGTACGACATCATTGGTCTAACTGAGACGAGGAGGCGCCGGTTGCATCATGCTTTATTTGACACCGGAGAAGAATTGTTCCTTGGAACATGTGATGAAAGAGGCGTTGGTGGTGTTGGTGTCCTTGTCAACACGAACATGGCTGTCAACATTGATTCATTTGAATGTCTAACAAACTGAATAGGACGATTACACTTGAGGAGATGTGGCCCACTGCCAGCAATTTCTATCTTCATTGTCTATGCACCAACATCCACATACAAAGAAAATGAAATTGAGAAATTCTACATGGAATTGGAGGAGTTCTATAAAAAAGATCACACCTTCTACAAGATCATAGTCGGTGATTTTAATGCCAAGATAGGACCAAGAAGATCGGCTGAAGAACTCCACATCGGGACCCATGGCCTAGGAATGGAACGAACAGGGTGAGAGACTATCTGAGTTCATCATGTCCACCAAGACTATTCATGGGAACTCACAGTTTCATTAGGCTGAAGCGAAACGTTGGACATGGGAATCTCCTGGCGGACAGTTCCACAAATGAAATTGACCACATCATCTTCAATCGACGGTTTTGTCTGACTGATGTTGCTGTCGTCCCCAAATTCCAGACAGGATCGGACCACCATCTCCTTCGTGCAAAATTCTGCTTCCCTCAACGGGGAGAAAAAGCTGCAATTTTTAAGAAGAGATATCCCAGAACGACCACCAACTGGGAACTCTTTGGCACCATTGCAGCAACATGGGAAGATACCATCATTGATGACATGGATGAAGAATACAACCGACTGGTTCAGCACCTCCATGATTGTGCAAAGAATGCCGAGAGAGAGAAAGACACAAAAGGGACGCCTGTCTTCAGAAACTCTTGAGCTCATTCACCAACGTGGCAAGGCGCGAGCCTCAGGAGACCAAATGCTAACGTCCAAGCCTGCTAAACAGTGCAGAGAAGCGATAAAAGCAGACCTCAAAGACAGAAGAGCAGAAATACTGGAAGATGCAGCAGAAGCCGAGAAAAGTATTCACACTGCCCGCCTGTCCTTCGCCAACTATAAGACCAAGATGACTGCCCTCCGACGCCCTGATGGATCTATCACATCTTCCAGAAAGGCAATGGAGAAGATTATCCAGGACTTCTACTCAAATCTCTTTGATAGCCACATCCACCTGCCCACATACCAAATTCCACAGGATGGATATGTCATTCCCAACATTCTCCATTCTGAAATCCGACATGCCATCTCGTCAGTAAAGAAGGGAACAGCACCAGGCCCAGACAAAGTCAGACCCGAACACCTGAAGAATCTGCCGTCGGTACTCATCAATACACTAGCTCGGCTCTTCACACGCTACCTGTCCGAATGCAAGGTGCCCTCCCAATGGAAAACCAGCAGGACAGTTCTACTGTTCAAGAAGGGAGACATTCACGACATCGGCAACTATCGCCCTATCTGCCTGTTGTCTGTCATCTACAAGCTATTTACACGAGTCATCCTGAACAGGATTAGCAGAACACTAGATGAAGGACAACCATGCGAGCAAGCAGGTTTCCGGAAAGGATTCAGCACAATCGACCATATCCACACAGTAACCAAGCTCATTGAGGTTTGTAGGGAGTACAAGATGCCGCTCTGTCTCACGTTCATTGATTTACAGAAAGCCTTTGATTCTGTGGAGACTGAAGCAGTCATCGAAGCCCTAGCTAAACAGGGTGTTCAAACCCAATACATCAAGATCCTTCATGAGCTGTATTACGGATTCACCACCAGGATCTCACCATTCTACAAAAGGTAATCATTGATGTCAAAAGAGGGGTTCGACAGGGTGATACCATCTCACCAAAACTCTTCAGTGCCACCCTCGAGAACATCATGAGACAATTAGAATGGGAAGGAATGGGAGTGAAGATAGATGGTCGGCAGCTACACCACCTCTGCTTCGCTGATGACATCGTTCTAATAACACCAAACATTAGCCAAGCGGCACAAATGCTGGCTGACTTTAACCGAGAATGTGGAAAGGTAGGTCTACAGCTGAATCTGAAGAAAACTATGTTCATGAGAAATGAACTAGTTCCTGAGGCCCCATTCACTCTCAATGGAACAAACATCTCTGAATGCAGCAGTTATGTGTACCTAGGTCGAGAAGTCAACATGATGAATGACCTAAAACCTGAGCTGCGCAGGAGGAAGAGAGCTGCATGGAATGCCTTCAAAGGCATCGAAGAAATAGCTAAAAAGGACAAAGAACCTCCGGCTCCGGGCACATCTCTTCGACGCCACTGTTCTCCCTGCATTAACATACGCCTCAGAGACCTGAGCCCTACGAAAGTAGGATGAGAATGCTATTCGGGTCTCCCAGAGAGGCATCGAAAAGAGCTATGCTTGGAATATCACGTCTCACTCAAGTGAGAGAAGGAATCCGGAGTTCTGACCTCCGTCGCTATTCCAGAATCAGGGGCGCTGTCTCGTTTGCTAGGGCATCGAAAATCAGATGGGCTGGACATGTAATGCGATTTGGAGACAACTGCTGGACTAGAGCCGTTACCGACTGGATCCCACGGGATGTCAAAGATCACGTGGCCGCCCACCTACAAGATGGTCAGACTTCCTTGTTAAGACCCTTAAGGAACGGTTTGAGGCTCTTCATCTTCCTGAATCAACCAGATGCCATTGGGCTACATTGGCACATGATAGGGTCCAATGAAATGTAACTGGCGCCAGCTTCAGCAAATCGATGAATAACGGGATTCAAGTGATCAAGTGATCAAGTGATCTGTAATCCATAGTCTGGAAGGGAAGGAAAAGAGAAAGAGAGAGAAAGGGAAAGAAATAAAGAACCTGCCATGGAGGTGGGCTGGGGAAGGTGGGAGGGAACCGGCGAGCGTTGGTGATGGGAGATGGGCACTGGTGGAGGGACGGGTGCTGGAACACTCTATGACCAAAACCCAAATATGAACTTTTTATTTTTTTTTTTTTTTTGCTTTTTGGGTCACACCCGGCAATGCTCAGGGGTTACTCCTGGCTCTGCACTCAGGAATTACTCCTGGCGGTGCTCGGGGACCATATGGGATGCCGGGGATCGAACCCAGGCCGGCACAGGCCGGCTGCGTGCAAGGCAAACGCCCTACCCGCTGGGCTATTGCTCCGGCCCCCAAATATGAACTTTTTAATTGTATAACTTTTTATTTGTATATCTCACGGTGGTATAATAAAATACTTAAAAAAATAAAAAAATAAAATTAAACATGTTGAAAACTGAAGTCCTTCCAAAAGAAAAAAGTATTCATAATGTGAAAGAAATCAACAGAACTCTTTTCATCTGTCAAACACGAAACTCTAAACCTATTAAAGACAACTTTCCCTTATCCTCTTTCACTAATTCCTGGTAACCACCATTGTACCTTATACTGTGATTTTGACTGCATCATATAAGTGGAAGTTTACGGTAATACTTTTTGTAACTGTCTGGTTCATTTCATTTAGCTTAATATTCTCCGGGTACATCCGTATTGTATAACATGTGACAGAATCTCTCTCCCTTTTTAAGGATAAATATTATTCTATGGTATGAAATCACTACATTTTGTTTACTATCCACTACCCCAAATCAATGACCATGTGAGTTGGTTCAAATTCTTGTCAACTGTGATAATAGTACTACGAACATAGGTGTGAAAATAGCTCTTTAAGCCTCTACTTTTTCAAGCTATACCCATAATTGTAAATGACAGATATTATTCAAACTATATTTTAGTTTAGTAATTTACTTGGACTCATTTTTATTTAAACACCCGTAATTCACAAAATCCACATACACTTTTTGTAAACATTCAGGAATTCAATATTCTTACACCAGTGTCACCAACAATCCCCCATTCCCACTATCAGTATCCCCAGTTTCTCACCCATCCCCCAAGCCTGCTCCTTAGCAGACACAACAAATTTACTTCATATTTCTGTGCAAAAAAATGGAAAATGGACATATCATAAAAAATTTTTAAATCAATTTCTGATCATTGTTACATCTCAAAATTGCATTACTAAAGTCCTTGAGGATTTATGAACTGTTTGGTGCTGGTTGAGCCTTTCGTGTTTATTTTATTATCTTGGCTCCTCGAGCTTGGTGGAATTCTATGTAACTTTCTCACTAAATTTGCTGTGGCCTTCCTGGACTCTTAATGCTGTGAAATACGGAAGAGGTGTTCAGAGCTGTGCAGTGGAACCATTTATATGTTGGAGGAGGTTGTGTATGGTGACTCCCTGGCTACTCTGGGAGGAACAGGAATCTGATGGCCCCCCATTCGGAGGAAGGTCTCAGAATTTTCAACCTAAAAAATCAATCTACCTAGGATGATATGGTTGCTTGAGGCCTTTTCTCCAGCTTTATTTATTTTAGGTAATTATATATGTGCTTGAATTTGTAATAATTCAGTTATCTATGTGGCCTTTACCCATTTTTCCTCAATCATGTCCTCTTTAAAACTGTGACACAGGGGCTGGAGGCGATAGCCCAGCGGTAAGGGCGTTGCCTTGCACGCGGCAGGCACAGGCCGGCCGGGGTTCAATTCCCGGCATCCCATATGGTCCCTCGAGCACCGCCAGGAGTAATTCCCTGAGTGCAGAGCCAGGACTAACCCCTGAGCATTGCCGGGTGTGACCCAAAAAGCAAAAAAAAAACAAAACTGTGACACAGTACTATAAAGGGACTATTGCCATCTAGACATTCAAGTACAGAACAAATTTCTATCACAATATGTGATACTCAGGGCTCCTTTTTAAAAACAATTTTTTTAATGAGGAGAGTGTTCTCCCAGCAGTACTCGGAGGCCTAGGGCCCAGTCCTGGTGATTTCTGGTAATTTTGTTCCCAGCTGGAACAAAATTACCAAAAACAAAATGTTGGTACAAAGTTTTGGTGCAAAACAAAATTTTGTTCCCTGGAGTTCAGTCTTCTGCTAACAATGTAGTACTGTTTGGGACCAGTGGGGCTGGGGGCTGCCAGGGCCATAACTAGTGGTGCTGGAAACGTGGGGAGCATGATACCAAGCACTGCACGTCAGGCCTAGAGGATGTATGCTCCAAGTTCTTAGATCTGCCTCCTGACCTCTGGCCCTCATGAGGGCTTATAATCTACTTCGTTCCATTCCCTCCTTATTCTCTACATGAACTTCTTCTGTATGTGAAAAATGTGCCATTTTCTTTGGTCTGTGTTATTTTTGACAAGAAATTTCTTGTTTCCCAAATTAATATTATTTCCATTTACACACAACATGGCATGAATATGTAAACATGAGAGAATTTACATTATAAATCTACAGTTTACTCTTAGAAGCATCTGAGGCAGGCAGATATACAGAGGAGGGACATTCCATGGCAGTGAAATTCCTGGGAAATAATACAACCAACTAACCCTGAGGCTAACAGGATCTACTGTGTGAACACAGGAGTTAGGCCTGATAAGACTTTCCCATCAGGGCTGAAGCGATAGTCCAGCGGGGATGGCATTTGCCTTGCATGCGGCCAACCCAGCTTCCATCCCCGGCATCCCATATGGTCCCCCACACAGTGCCAGGAGTAATTCTTGAGCACAGAGCCAGGAGTAACCCCTGAGCATTGTCAGGTGTGACCCAAAAAAAAAAAAAGACTTCCCCAGCTCCAGTACAGACCCAGAGAGGGCTGAACTCTTCTGAGAGAGGCTCCCACTGGAACCACTACCAGGAAATGAATTTCAAAGAAGACCATCTACCAATCCCAAGTCTACCCCCTTGACAGCCATGCTAGCAACAGACTCTGACCTAGGTAGAAAGTCTCACATGGGACAACTTGGAAAGGCCCTTAAAAGTCAACTTGAATAAAGGAAGGGTGAACATACTCTGCGCAGGCCCAAATACTGCCTGTGCCCATGCGTTCTGACCTTGCACCTGGTACCTGAGCACAGGCATCTTCAGCATCTCCCTTCTTGAGCTATGTACCTTCATGCTTTCATATCTAATGCTGGGATGTGTGCTATGGCTTTCTTCGCCTTTGGAGAAGCCCCCTTTCTCTCTCTCCTCCTTCCTCAAAAATTCCTCCAAAGAAAGTCTGTTTTTCTTCATTGCTTGTCTCCTCCTGAAGTTCTTTTCTCTGAGAATGACAAGGACTCAACTTTCCTGAATAGGGCCTTGGACTGGCTTTGCTTGTCTGAAATGAGCTGTTCCTCACTCCATCCTGAGTTCATGGCTCCCTGAGATACGGGGTGGTGAGTTTAACTCCTGTGGGTAACTCAGGTGAGGCTTCATGGGGTCCTATGTGGGTGGTGGGACTCGAGGTCCATGTCCTGCAGGGCCTCATTGCAGACTCTCTTGGTCCTGGCCTTCCCAGCTAGACTGAGAGTGGCGGAGGTAGATGGGGAGAGAGTGACTGTCTCTGCTCTGCTTCACAAAGACAAGTTACCTGGGAGGTGGGGGGAATAGGCGCACCAGCATCACGTCCATCACTCCTTCCAGTGAACCACAGTATATTACAGATGGTGTTGGAATGATGTAGGATGGGAAACCCACAAGCCAGGTCATCCTGCTATAGGGACAGGGAGGGATGATTCCAGACCTGCCCCATTATCCCTTTGGCCCGTCGGGTAGCCTGAGCTGAGGAACTATGTCTGCAGATTAGAGAACTAAGAGGAGGTGTCTTCGGCCAATCAGATCATAGCTATGACACCTTCTAGTGTAGGGGTTAGTCTTAGAGAATGAGACAATGCCACCACTCCCGTGCTCCTAACAGGTGAGCCGCTGTTGACAGACATTCAGGACGGTAAGTGCACACATTAGTATTCAGTAAGTACATGGAGATCAGATACTCGGTGTTTCCCGTAGCTTGTCCAAAGGCATCTTTAAAATATAAAGTCCTGGCAGTTTCCTAGTCTTATTTGTGACCCATGTTTTCCCTATTTTAAGACCCTAAAAACATCTTTTCTTGTGGGATGAAGTTTTGCAGATATCTGTTAACTTTTTTTTCTTCTTTCTATCCATAAAGAACAGTGTATTCCTTACTGAGTTTTTTCTTGTAAACTCTTCACATTCTGATAACTAAACTATCACATATAGGGGCATATCCCGTCGTAGGGGTTTTTAGTTAAGGGATGAATTTCCCCACGGAAGCACTTTAGTCATGAATTGCTTCCTGTGTCTGCCACAGCTTCCCAAGTAATTCCATGTACACTTCTCTCCAGATACTAAATATTCCCAGATTCAGCATTTTCAAATAACTGTTTTCTCTCCTCATAATGAAAAAGCAGTATTCCTTTTGGTCCTTGCCTCAGCAGCTATGATTTTAAAATTTCTGTGTAAATGTGTGTGTTCATTACAGTTTGTGAAAACATGAGTGTGTAACAAGCACCCCCAAATGGTTCATTAGAACAGCAGCTCTTTTTGCTTATCTGTGTTTTGCTCAGGTTGCCTGGGCTTCAGTCGTCCATACAAAATCTTTCTTCTTGGTGAATATCTATAGGTCCGCTCACTACTGCATTAATTTGCCTGAGTTTTCATGATGGTAATTAAGTTGCCATATAAAAGTGTTTGTTCTAGATTGGAAACAAGAGAAACAATAGCAACATAAAAATACCTGACTTTTGTTCTCATAAATTTTATGTTTTCATTTCTCCATTTGTATCTCTAGCCAAAGTAGGTTACCAGCACTCGGTTTAAGAGCCAAAGTGACATGGTCCCGAGATGAGACCAGGACAAAGCCATTGCAGGGATTTGGAATAGGTGAAATTTGGGTGCCAGTAACATCATCTCCCACTTACCATAAATATTTTGGTAACCTTATAATTATTATCTGGATACCTTATAATTAGCATCTAGATACCTTTTATACCTTTTTTTTCTTCTTGGTACCCATTCGCATAGAACATTTTTGCATGGTCTCTTTCTCTAGGTAGTCTCTCAATACTCAAAAAAGTGCAAGTCTACTGACTATAGCCTCTCCCCAGTTCTAGCTGTGCAAGCTCATATGTCCTTCTCTTACAAAAGCAGTTATGGAAGAGCCTGAATAACATTGATTTTCAACCATGCTTCACCAGTGAGAATCACTGTAGGACTCAGCAGAATCAAATGTGTACAAGTCCCGTGGTAAATATGTGAATTCACATCACAGAACTTGTGGCATTGTTATTTATTTTGACGTAGTTGGGTTGCAAAGTTCACCTAATTTGTGAACCCAGAGTTGCTGTATATGTGAAAATGGAGGAGTTTGAGAGCAAGAGCTGCCAACCAAGAACTCACTGGAATAACTGACTTGTGATCATACCTGGGTCTCAGTTCCCTTAATACTGAGGTCCAACTTCAAAGATAAAGGTGGCTTCCATTAACAGAACCATTTACAAACATTTAGCAATCTTTCCTCTTAAATGGAAACTTAAAATGTAACAAAATGATCTTATTCAACCCATAAGAGGTATCTGAGTGAACTCTCAACTCAGATATCTAAACAGAAGAAAAAGGAAACATTTGAGAATATTGTGATCAGGATTTTCATCATTATTTTTCCCACAAAATATCTTCTTAATATTTATTTTTGGCACAGTTAAAATTCTTTGTTAAAAATTGATTACCTTATGGTGCAAAGGGAGATCGTACAGCAGGTAAGGAGTTTGCCTTGCACCTGGCTGTCCTGGGTTCATGTTCCAGAACCCCATGGGGTTCCCTGAGCCCACCTAGAGTAAACTCTGAATCAGAGGCATGAATATGCCCAGGGCACAACTGGGTATAATCCAAAGGTCAAAAATTAATCAGCAAATTGATTGACTCACCCAATATGCTAAAATATTTTCTTTAAAAGAAATAAAAATTTCATTCTTTTCAAATGAAAGAAGTACATACTGCATTAAATTTTTAAGAAGAAAACAGTTCATTCTCTATGCTAGATGATTTGAGATGATTGGGCAGATTTTTTATTAATAGGAGATTAAAAATTAATTTTTCTCAATAAAATGTTTGTTGGTATAATGACCAAACAATAAAGATTTTATGAGGTTAAATAAAACATCAGCACCACAGAATATACTCAATTGTGATTTTTTTTAAATCTTAGCATCAAAGTGGTCTATTAGATTAGTTCAGATATGTATACAAGTGCTTGAGAAATTACATATTGTATAATTACTCAAATCATTTCTTTTCTGTCCTATAAACCCATTTCCAGAAAATATTATTCTGACTTATGCTAAGTTTAGACTTACTGTCATTAAAACAAGCTATTTGTTGAAGTAAAATAACTGTAGAAATTATAGGTATTGGTTCTCAAATTGAATTTGGCAACCTATAGATGCACTTCTTTTCCCCATTGTAGATTCTTTACCTGAAATGTAAAATTTTTGAAACATAGAAATGATTGGTTGCTTCACTCAAGGATATCTTCATGAGTTATGAAATATTCTCAAACATTTTGTATATGAAAAAAATTGATTTTTATGAGGATTTTATGTGGTGGCCTACTCCTGCTAAAATAAGCAGGTTGCACCTTCATTACTTGGTTTTCCACCCAATTATATTACTGTGCACTTAACAGCTAAACAAGACATCTGAATTAGAAGGGCTAGACTTTCTCCTGGAATCTCTACACTCCACACCAACCAGTCTGTAAAAGGATGGACATCGTACTCTAAGAAAAAGTCTAATCGTCTCATTATATCGTAATTTAACTACAGTGTATTATCTTAGTTTTGTTAATGGTTGGTCTCATTTTCTTTAGTTTGCTTTGGTTTGAGATCACACTGGTGGTGCTGAAGATTTACTTCTGGGTCTGTGCTCTGGGATCACTCCTGCCTGTGCTAAGGGGAGATTGATGTGGTGCCAGAGATCATCTGGGCATGCCACGCAAAAGGCAAGTGCTTTAGCCTTGTACTATCTTTTGGGCCCCTTGCTGACCATTTTAGCCAATTTCCATCATCTCTTTCCTAAGATCTGCCTCTGTTCCCCACTACGGTTCTTTTGGTGGAACCATAATTTAGCTCAGGTTCTACTAGTCTGTGTGCCCAAGAAACATACTGGATCTTTATAAGTTTAAAGAGCGTAATTGAAGACTATTCTCTTCCTGCTAATTACCTTGGGAAACAGCAATTGTCCGTGCCATGGCCAGTGAACTGGGAAACAAATTGAGGCACAGCATGAGGGGCAGGACAGGGATGTGGGATTGTGTACAGGAAAGATTTCTCTGGAAATCAGAGGGATATAAAAATAAACATGTCTCTTTATTGTTTACTTCCTGCCTCTGGAACTGGGGTCAGAAACACTCCCACTATCTGAAAATGGCCAAACACAGCTTTAACAACTAAACTATTTAGCATATTAAGCTACTTAGTAATGATAGGACCGACACCCCAGCAATCATTCCCTCTCACCCTCCCTCCCTGTCTTCCTTCCTTCTTGATGTTCTTCTTTTCTCCCTCCTTCACTCCCTCCCTCCTTCTTACTTCCTTCCTGCATTTGGCAGTGCTAGCGCTTATACCCTCACCCTGTTCTCAGGGGATCAGTCCTGGGAGGGCTTGGGGACTGTATGTTGTGGCAAGGATCAACCCCACCCTAGCCACATGCAAGGCAAACACCCTCCCTGCCACACCATTGCTCCAGCTCCTGTGGAAATATCTAGTTACTTGATTAATTTGAATTGGATTTATTCTATGTAGTCTAAATCCACATACAGTTTACAAACATCTTCATTCTTCAGGTTACTATGACAGAAGTTGGTCCTTAGCTGGTTACCTTGGTGCAGCCTTTCTCCATGGATGTGTAGTTGGTCTGTTACATTCTCACCTTTCTTTTCCCTACTGGATGTTCTTGGTAGTGTCATCTCATAGCTTTGCTTCTTTAAGCTTTATGTTGCCAGCCACTAGTTTTTTTCCTAAAGGCTTAGACTTCTCAACATAGCTTCACACTCGTTTCAGCTTTGAAGACACTTTTACTTGGAACTTTCATAAATGTCTTCAAACTCTCGAGTTCAAGTAAGAACTGATAGACAGTCTCTTGGCCCCCCACACTGTTTTCCCTCTTGTTTTTGAGAAGTCTCCTAAGTGTGTTGGTTGGCGCAAAACTCATGTCTTCCTTTTTCCTCTCCTGTCTCTGCAGGGGATGAGCCACCAAATGCTGATATTAGTCTAAACATTCCCTGAATCTGTCTCTCATTTTCATTGTTGCTGAAACTATTAAGTGGAGGTTTGGGGTTTACAAAGTGCCAGAAGTAGAGGTATATTATCTAAGGCGAGTTTAGTTCCTTTGCCTTGATAGTTTAATCTTGTTTTCTCTGACTTTTAAACATCCATAAGATAGCATCAGAGTTTCCCTGTAACCTGCCAAAATTTGGTAACATTTTTATTTTAGTGTGTGAATGTGTTTTACATCTTGAATCGTAGAATTTATATCTCATTACTTTCATGTTCATCTTTAATATTTGACTTCAGATTCTGCTTTCCCTTAATCCTTTCAGTCTTTAGCAACAAGCCAGCCTCATGTTTAAAACAAATTCTGTATCCCTTAACAGCTGTCCACCTAACAGTTTTTCTCACAGTAATTGTATCATAATCAACTGAATAGGCTTCATAAACTTAGCTAAAACTACCACACATTGGAAACCCAAATACCAATAGCTTTACCAGGTTATGATCTGAGTATTTACATACTTAACATATTTGTGTACTAATATTCACAGCTCAGTGCTTTTATCTTCTTTTTTTTTCTTCTTTTTGGGTCATACCCGGCAATGCTCAGGGGTTACTCCTTGCTCTTTGCTCAGGAATTACTCCTGGCAGAGCTTCGGGGACCATATGGGATGTCGGGGATCAATCATCTTCTATGAGGCATATTTATTCTTTCCAAGAATTATTTGTTCCCCTGTGATTATTATCTGTTTCATAAACAGAAGAGATGGGCATAGATGAATTGAACATACTTGCTCATATAATTCACAAGAGTGGTAGAATCACGCTTGAAAGTAGACTTCAGAATTTATTCCTTTGGAAGCCCATATTTATTGAATGCACATTGTGTTTTTCCAGTATTTTCTTCCAGGACTTTCAGGTGTTGTGAACTAAATAAATAAAGTAAAAGTCAAAATTTCTTTAATGAATATTGTATGCCTCAGAGTAAGGTAAGGAAGAGGTCTGGAAGGAACTGGAGTCAGGAAAAATATGCATGAGAAAAATGAATCACTCCCTTCACTTCTTATAAGTTTTCCTTAAACTGTGTTTTTGACCTTTGATGTTCTGGTGTCACTAATACCCAACACAGAAGACAACATCTCCAATTTCCTCATTGTGTGATGAAATTTAATCATGCCAAGAATACATATTCGTATCGTTAGAGAGAGAGAGGTATAGTTGTCATTGTGAATCTAAATGAAAGTCACCTTTAAGCTTGCTATATCTTAAATCCAATCCCACGATGTTAACTCCATGCTATAGCTGCCCCTGAAGAGGCAAGTTTTCCTCCTGTGTGCCCAGGCTGGGCTGGGAGTTCTGCTGTTATATGATTTTAGAAGATCAGCACTTCCACTCCTTCTGTTTGTGATAGGAGAGGTGGTAAGTTGACAGAGACAATTTATTTTTTATTTACTGGGCGTACCACTGTGAACTACTGCAGACATGAGCCTCACATATATCAGTCCCCTTCGATGAATGTGCCTTTAGTAAGCTTTACTGCCAAGGTTCCCTCTCTGTGGCCATTCCTCTCTGAGGTGTTCTTTCTGTCTCTCTGGCATCCTTCGGAATTTATTTTGTTTTTTTATGCTCTGAATAAACCTCAGTGAGAAGGCAGATAAACAGAGATGCAGAACTTCAGAGATGGAAGGAGCTTTAGAGCTTCTATACATGTATCAAAAGTCCTCTCTGTGGGCTAAAGAGAACATGATTCAAACACAAAGGAAATGGCCAAATAATGCTCTGTAAATGAAACACTGATCTGTATCAAGGTTCAGGTAAGGCTTGATCAAATGGTTTCAAAATTTTAAGATTGTACCATGTTATTTTATATCAGATATTGATATAAATATTTTATTTTATAGAGGAGAAAGAGATTCTCAGAGCTCTAAAAAGAAATAACCAGACTATCTCTTTTTATCTAGTTAAATTTTTTTGTGAGCAACAGTAAATGTTTATTTTATTAAGCTGGTGAAATATCGGGCTTATCCGAGAATGGGAAAAGCAGTTTCTCCATTCAGGCTTTCCTGGTATTCATTTCAGGTCAGTCATTCACTTTGGTACTTGGCTCATGAAGAATAATTTTAAACTTTCCCTCAGGAACTCCTGGACTCTTACCATCTCCTTAGGTTCCGGGGGCTAACTCTGGCCCTGCAGAATGGGGCCAGGAGCAACACCCATGACTGTGAAAGATCCAGCTCTGGTATTAGCCAGCACACGCCAACATGTCTCCTAGCGGTGGAATTCTCCCAGCTCAGACCCATCACGTCCCACCTAGAATGTTGACACATAACAAAGAAAGGTGTTTCCCCAACCATCAGTAGAATGACACGACTTTAGACAAGGAGCTCAGCCACACAGGGGACTTCACTTGGTGTCTGAAGATGCCAGCTGCCATGGTGCTCCTATGCCCAATGTTTGATATTCCAGGCAGCTTTCTTGTGTCTGGGAACTCAGTGACTAGAGACCTCTGGCAAAGTTGTACACAATGACAGAAAAGCAAAAGCAGTCCACAAATAAAACACTGTAGATCAAGTGGCCTAGTGCCATGGATAAGCAGGAGGGGAAGTAGCGGGGGTAGGTGATAGAGCTCAGACAGACAATTTTTTATCTAGTCCTCGTTCCCTCTACAATGAAAGACACCTTCCATGTTGGAATGTCTTCTTACGTCTTAAGATTCCTTTGTGATTTCTGTTGAAATTCTGTAACTTACAACACTGTTAAAGTTTTTGCGTAATTCCAACACCTTGACCTGATTGATAAAAACTGCAGCTGTGGCTGTAAGTCAGTTTGTGCTGATACTGTTACAGAAAATACACTAACATTGGTCCAACTGTGACACCAGCACCTCCAGGTCCGCTCCTCTGCCCAGGAGTCCCGGGACTCTAGACTTGTTTCTGAATTGTTGTCTGCAGTCAGGAAATCTCCCAACAGTGAATCCAGTGATTGCTATAAATTTCTAGGTCATGGGATTTATTAAGCATACAGATTATGGTGAGACAGTGACCCACCTGGAAGTGCTTTCAGAGATAATCTGGAGTGGACGAAGGTAAATGTGTATCCTCTGCAGTTGTGGGGTGATACTATTCAGTAGCTATTTGTAAGATGGGGTTTTAGAGAATATTATTCTAAATTACTATGAGTGTTTTAAAAAAAAACACCTGGATGGATGGATGGTTGGATGGATGGATGGATGGATGGATAGATAGATAGATAGATAGATAGATAGATAGATAGATAGATAGATAGATAGATAGATAGATAGATAGATAGATAGATAGATAGATAGATAGATAGATAGATAGATAATTATATATGCTAGCACATAGTCAATATATATACAATATTAGTGGTATATATTTAAAACATTACTATTTTCATATTTTTATGTTAAGGTGTTTATAAATCAGTCTTAAAAAAAGACTGATAAGAGGTTTGAGGTAACAGGAGAGATTACTGAAGGAAGCTGTGGAGAGAGAATCAAAAAATAACTCCAATATTTGATCCAGGAATACTTCTGATTGCCTGGCAGTTAACTATTGATGCATATTTCCAACAGTAAAGTTCTTTTTCATTCAAGATTTAAAAGGGAAGCGCCATCAACGGAACCAAGGCTAACTGCCTTGGTTTCACTCTGGAGACCTTGGGCGCTGCGCTCCTGGGACCGGCTGAAAATCTCCGACCCCCGCCAGGTGTGTGAGTTGTCCCCTCGTCTCCTTGGGGACCCAAACGCCCCAGGGAAGAGCGGAAACTCCATCAACGGGAACCAAGGCTAACTGCCTTGGTTTCACTGCAGAACAAGGGGCCCTGGGCTTCCGTAATCATCCCATAACTCAAAACCGCGCGGACGCAGACTAGCTTTTGAGAATAAAAGGTTTGATGAACTTATTCTTTTTTTTTAACCTTTACTACCTATCTTGCATGAGGTACCACTGAACCTTGGTTCCACATCCTTGCTACCCCACCCAAACTGCATAAACAGACCAGACACCTACTAACTGTACTATCCTGTCATCCAAGACCCCATTTTGCAACCTACAATAGTCAAAATGGTAAAGCAACGCAAAGTTCCATCCAGCTCTGTGAGTGAAGTCACTAGTCCAGATGAGCCAAGCAATACCAATGAGTTATATAACCTCTCTGATAAGGAATTTCGGAAAGAAATGTTAAGGAGTCATAAGGAATTCAAAGAAGCAATGGAATGCAAACTCAATAAAATACAAGAGGACATGATAGAAGAAGTGAGGAAAATGCAAATGGAAATGACATATATTAAAAATGAGGTAAATGAAATGAAAAAACACAGTGGAAAGCCAGCATAGCAGAATAATAGCTACTGAAGAAAGAATTAGTGATCTCGAAGACTGCGTTCCAAAGATTCTCTACACAACACCAGAAGATAGAAAAAAGACTCACAATTGCGAACAGACAACAAGAGATAATCGGGATGAAGCCAGAAGAAACAACATACGGATCATTGGGGTCCCAGAAGGGCAAGAAGAAAACCCTGATGAAGAAGAAACTGTCAAAGCCATCATTGCTGAGAAGTTCCCGGAACTAAAAAACACTTGCCTCAAGATCCAGGAGGCCCGTAGGATACCCGCTAAAAAGAAACCCCAACAAGAATACTCCAGACACATCTTAATTAAAATGACAAAAACTATAGATAGAGATAGAATACTGAAAGCAGCAAGATCAAAGAAGGAAATCACATACAAAGGAACATCTCTAAGATTTACAGCAGACTTCTCTGATGAAACACTCCGAGCCAGAAAACAATGGTGGGATATTGTGAAGGCTGAATGAACTGCAGGCCTCACCAAGAATTCTTTACCCGGCCAGACTCACATTCAGATATGAAGGAAAGATACACAACTTCATGGATAAGCAACAACTCAGGAACTTCATGGACTCAAAACCAACCTTAAAAGAAGGACTGAAGGGTCTACTGTAATACGACCAAACCCATAAGCACAACAAGCTCAAACAGAAAGATGGCACAAAATCCGATGACAATAATCTCTCTCAATGTCAATGGTCTAAATGCACCAATTAAGAGACACAGAGTAACAAAATGGATTAAAAAATTAGAACCAACATTCTGCTGTCTACAAGAAACACATCTGAATAATCAGAACAAACACAGACTCAAAGTCAAAGGTTGGAAGACCATTCTCCATGCAAACAACTCCTCCAAAAAGGCTGGTGTGGCCATATTAGTATCAGATAATATAGACTTCAGGCTGAAAAAAGGTTAGAAGGGACAACGAAGGCCATTTCTTATTACTTAAGGGAGTATGTACACCAGGAAGAAATTACACTACTAAACATATATGCACCCAACGAGGGGCCAGCAAAATACATAAAACAACTGCTAAGAGACCTCAAAGAAGACATTAACAGTAGCACAATAATAGTTGGAGACTTCAACACTGCTCTATCAACGATGGATAGATCAACAAGACTGAAACTCACCAAGGAAATATTGGCCCTGAAGGAAGAAATGGAAGAAAGAGAGCTAGTGGATATATACAGGGGCTTTTCATGCCAAAAAAAGCTGAATACACATTTTCTCTAGTGCACATGGAACATTCTCCAAGATAGACCACATGCTAAGCCACAAAGCATACCTCAATAAAATTAAAAAGATAGAAATTGTGTCAGCTATCTTTTCAGACCATGATGCACTGAAAATGGAGTTAACCGTACACAGAAACAGGGAGTCAAACCAAACACCTGGAAACTGAACAGCTCACTCCTGAACAACAAATGGGTCATAGAAGAAATCAAACAGAAATCCAAAGATTTCTGGAAACAAATGAAAATGAAGACACCAACTATAAGAACTTGTGGGGACACGGCAAAAGCCGTGTTAAGAGGAAGTTTATAGCTCTGCAAGCATTCATCAGGAAACAAGAAAGGGCCCACATAAATAACCTGACTACACAGCTGAAGACATTAGAGAAAAGACCAACAAAAGGGGGAGCCCAACCCAGGCAGAAAAAAAGGAAATAATAAAACTTAGAGAGGAAATCAATGAGGTTGGAAACCAAAAAAAACAATCCAAAAGATTAATGAAACCAAGAGCTGGTTTTTTTTGAAAAAATAAACAAGATTGACAAACCATTGGCAAGACTTGTAAGGACAGGGAAAGAGAGAGAACCCAAATAAACAGAATCAGAAATAAAAAGGGTGACATCACAACAGAAACCACAGAAATCCAAAAGATCATCAGAGATTACTTTGAGAGCCTGTATGCCGTGAAACATGAGAATCTAGAAGAAATGGATCAATTCCTGAAGTCCTATAACCTCCCACGGCTGAAACAAGAGGACCTCCCAATACCTGAATAAGCCTATCACCATTGAGGAAATAGAAACAGTAATTAAAAGACTTCCCAAACACAAAAGCCCAGGTCCAGGCGGATTCCCTAGTGAGACTCTACCAAACCTTTAAGGAGGGACCTACTGCCTGTCCTGTTCAAGCTCTTCCAGGAAATAGAAGAAACAGAAACACTCCCAAACAGCTTCTACGAGGGCACATATCACCCTGATACCCAAAGCAGGGAGGAGACAACACAAAGAAAGAAAACTACAGACCAATATCCCTGATGAACACGGATGCTAAGATCTTCAACAAAATACTAGCAAACAGAATCCAAAGACTCATCAAGAAGATTATACATCATGACCAAGTAGGATTCATCCCGGGTATGCAAGGATGGTTCAACATTCGCAAGTCAATCAACATAATACATCATATCAATAAGAGAAAAAAATAAAAACCATATGATCCTATCAATAGAGCGCAGAGAAAGCATTTGACAAGATCCAGCACCCGTTCATGATTAAAACCCTCCAGAAAATGGGAATTGAAGGGACTTTCCTCAAGATAGTTACAGCCATCTACCAAAAGCCCACAGCGAGCATCATTCTCAATGGGGAAAAGTTGAAAGCCTTCCCCCTGAGATCAGGGACAAGACAAGGTTGCCCACTCTCACCTCTTTTATTCAATATAGTACTGGAAGTACTTGCCATAGCAATCAGAGAAGAAAAAGGACATCAAGGGCATCCAGATAGGCAAGGAAGAAGTCAAGCTATCATTATTTGCAGATGACATGATATTATACCTAGAGAACCCTAAACTCTCTACCAAAAAACTCCCTAGAAACAATAGGCGCATATAGTAGAGTGGCAGGATACAAAATCAACACCCAAAAGTCGGTGGCTTTCCTATATACAAATAACGAAAGAGAAGAAAGGGATATTAAGGGAAACAATTCCATTCACAATTGTGCCACAGAAAATCAAATACCTAGGAATCAACTTACCCAAGTGTGTAAAGGACCTGTACAAAGAAAACTACAAGACACTGCTCCAAGAGATAAAAGAGGACACAAGGAAATGGAAACACATTCCCTGCTCATGGATGGGGAGAATCAACATTGTCAAAATGGTAATACTCCCTAGAGCTCTATACAGATTCAATGCAGTCCCTATGAGGATACCCATGACATTCTTCAAAGAAATTGACCAAACAATCCTGAAATTTGTATGGAGCGATAAACCCCCAAGGATAGCTAAAGCAATCCTCGGGAAAAAGAAGATGGGAGGCATCACCTTACCCAACTTCAAACTGTACTACAAGGCAGTAGTAATTAAAACAGCATGGTATTGGAATAAAAACAGACCCGTGGACCTATGGAATAGAGTGAGTATCCTGACACCCAACCTCAAACACATGATCATTTAATCTTTGATAAAGGTGCAACGAGTCTAAAATGGGTAAGGAAAGCCTCTTCAATAAGTGGTGTTGGGAAAACTGGGCAGCGACATGTAAAAAAATGAATTTGGACCTGTGTCTAACACCATGCACAAAAATCAGATCAAAATGGATTAAAGATCTCAATATCAGACTTGAATCCATAAAGTACATTGAAGAAAATATAGGAAAAACCCTCCATGACATTGAAGCTAAAGGCATCTTCAAAGGTGAAACATCTCTAACAAAGCAACTAGAAGAAAAGATAAATATATGGGACTACATGAAACTAAAAAGCTTCTGCACCTCAAAAGAAACAGTGACTAAGATACAAAAGCAGTCCACAGAATGGGAAAGAATATTCACCCAATACTCATCTGATAAGGGGTTAATATCCAGGATATATCAGGCACTGGTAGAACTTTACAAGAAGAAAACAAACAACCCCATCAAAAAATGGGGAGAAAAGAAATGAACAGAAACTTCAGCAAGGAAGAGAAATTCGAATGGCCAAAAAACATATGAAAAAAATGCTCATCATCACTAATCATCAGAGAGATGCAAATCAAAACAACAATGAGATACCACTTTACACCACAGAGACTGGCACATATTCAAAAGAACAAGAACAACAAGTGCTGGCGTGGGTGTGGGGAAAGGGACACTCATCCATTGTTGGGTGGGAATGCCGGCTGGTACAGCCTTTCTGGAAAACAATATGGACATTCCTCCAAAGACTAGAAATTGAACTCCCATTTGACCCAGCCATACCACTCCTGGGAATCTACTCTGGGAAACCAAAAATAGCGCCAGCGGAAACACCATCCCTACTTTTATGTTCATCCTTGATCACTTGAATCCGTTACTCCATCGATTTGCTCGGCGGGCGCCAGTAACATTCCAT